>RCUC01160814.1:0-52587 GCA_003697995.1 Taxidea taxus jeffersonii
TGGTGGTAAGACATGTGTCTCTAAGGGTCCAGGACACCCCACATCGACACCCAGCAAGCTGCCCCTCAGTCAGTCCATATGCGTACGTTGAGCCCCATTGGAGAATGTGTGCTAAAGCTGATGTACCTGCTGTGCACGCGCCCTGATTTCCTGATTGGGAGGGGCTGGGATTCGATCTTATAAAGGGGGCCAGGGGGAAATAGTTGGGTTTCCTCAAGTGTTAGCCCTTCCTGAAATAGGAAACGATCCCCCAGGTCAATCAGTTTTAGTTTCTCCCTCGGCTTTTGCTCTGTTCATTTATGTGGCTCACTCTTTGCCCATTCGCTGAGGGCCATGCCTATCTGCATCACTAATAGTAAGATCACAGAAACTTCCACTAGGAAGGAACCTTGGACACCAAGTCCAATGTCCTACCCGGTGAGAGAGTTCCCTGCATGACACCCCTGGGCTTGGACAGCACCAGTGACAGGGCACTCCCTGGACAGGGAATGAATTGTTCTTTTCTTTTAGCTCAGATCTTCTGTGTGTCTTCCACTGTTGGCTCTGGCTCTGTCCTCTGAAACCCCAGCCTAGGTAATAATTATCAGTCATAAAAAGTTACTAGATCCCCTTAGATCATCTTTTTCTTCCCCCAAGAAACTATAACTTCCTAGTTCCTTCAGCCATTCTTCAAGAAGTAGTGACCCCTTACCATGCTGGTCTCTCCTCAGGATTCAATACACTTTGCCCTTGGCCTTATTTAAACATGGTCCAGAGGTGGTCAGTCTACTGCAGAGTAAAGGAGTCATATTACCCTTATTACCATCTCTCACCTCTGATGCAAGCACCAATCTGTATTTTTATGGAAGCTTTTATAAGGCATCACTGGCACTCAGATCAACATTTATATTGAACTTGCAGCCAACTAAAACCCTCATTCTTTTAATTGTTCGCCACTGTTAAATGTCCCATCTGGCAGCCAATCCTGTATTATGTGCTGCTGTTATTTCTAGTTCCAAGTTCAAAATATCATACTTATCTTTACTGAATTTCAGTTGTTAGTTTTGGCCCGAGTCCAGCCTGGGAAGATTTTTTTTAGCCAAAATTTTGTACAGATAGCGTACTTGATATTTCTGTAAAACCTACTGACTCTACTCATTTTAATAATATAATTAAAGTATGCTTCCTACCAAGTTTGAAATAATTTCAGTCTTGATATGAGGAAAATCCCATGTAAAATGTTTTTGTATCAAGGTTTTAAAAAAGTAAGACTTCCTTTGTTGTGCTTTTTTTTTTTAATTTTTTTTTTTAAGATTTTTATTTATTTATTTGTTAGAGCGAGCGAGCGAGCACAGGCAGACAGAGTGGCAGGCAGAGGGAGAAGCAGGCTCCCTGCCAGGCAAGGAGCCCGATGTGGGACTCGATCCCAGGATGCTGGGATCATGACCTGAGCCGAAGGCAGCTGCTTAACCAACTGAGCCACCCAGGCGTCCCTGTGCTTTTTTCTAACTTGGCAATCTAACTTATCAATTTATTTCAAATTACAGTATAAAATAACTTATGGAAAAACTGCTATTAAATTTTTTCCACTTTACTTTTTTTTTATAAAGATTTTATTTTATTTATTTATTTGACAGAGAGAGAGATCACAAGCAGGCAGAGAGGTAGGCAGAGAGAGAGGAGGAAGCAGGCTCCTTGCCAAGCAGAGAGCCCAATGTGGGGCTCGATGCCAGGACCCTGGGATCACGACCTCAGCCGAAGGCAGAGGCTTCAACCCACTGAGCCACCCAGGCGCCCCTCCACTTTACTTCTGAATACTATCTGGATAATGTGCTCAGTGGAACTCCATTTCTTTATAAGTACTGTTTCCATTCAGCTAACTGCTCTTCCTCCCCTTTGTCCCTGGGTAAGGTTTAATGTGCTCTAAGAGGTAACAGTCACAGAGTTCCTGTCAGCCTCAAAGCTCTGTACCAACCATGAATTGCTGTAGTCCTCACATGTTGGATTTGCAGCTCACGGGCAGTGAAGCAAAAAGAGAAATGTGCTCCAAGGGAGTGCCTGGGTGGCTCAGTCAGTTGGGCGTCTGCCTTCGGCTCAGGTCATGATCCCAGGGTCCTGGGATTGAGTCCCACGTCATCAGGCTCTCTGCTTAGTGGGGAGTCAGCTTCTCCCTCTCCCTCCCGCTCCCCCTGCTCGTGCTTTCACAAGTAAATAAATACAATCTTTAAAAAAAGAAGAAGAAAGAAAGTGCTCCCAGGTAAAATGGCCACAGCAGAGAGAATTCTGAAGGCTTCTGAAGGTCACCAGCTGTCTATGGGCTTGCCTTGTGGCCAGGGTGCTGTCAACATCAAATAGTCTTTGGTGAATTCAGAAAAGGGGAGAAAGGGACGCCTGGGTGGCTCAGTTGGGTTAAGCAGCTGCCTTCGGCTCAGGTCATGATCCCAGTGTCCTGGGATCGAGTCCCACATCAGGCTCCTTGCTCAGCAGGGAGCCTGCTTCTCCCTCTGCCTCTGCCTGCCTCTCTGTCTGCCTGTGCTCGCTCCTGCTCTCTGACATAAATAAATAAAATCTTTAAAAAAAAAAAAAAAAAAGAAAAGGGGAGAAAAAGCAGTCTGCTGGCAATGTGGTAAGGCTGTCCTTAACAGTAAAATATGAGTAGGACTTATGGCTTGAGGAATCATAAAATGTCTCACCTTGCTTTGGGCCCTACTCTCCATGTCTTTAGTGGATTTGCAGTCTCTCGGGTAAGCAGAAAAAGTCAGAGCACATCATCCATAGAAGGGAGAGAAGGCAGGGAGGGCAGGAGAATGCACGTGGCAACCTGTTTTTAGTACAAAAAGTCAGCGGTGTCCTTTATTTTCTAAGGGAGGGAGGGAATCTTCACCATTGGCAAAGGAACAGTTTCCAACCAAAGAAGTTAGTCCAAGTGGGAAATAACTCATTTACTGGAGTAAATCTGTATAAATTTTGCTAATGGAAAAGGTTCAAGAGTGGCAACACGCTTTCTTGTCTTGTCTTGTGAAAAAGTACTGGTGGATTGCAGATCCTGACATCAGCCGTGATGAGATTGAACCTGAAACAGGACAGACCACCATGACTAGCTTTGTAGGCCAACAGGTGGCACCTTCCCACTGAGAGCAGACAGAGGGAATCCCTCTATGCAAAGCTTCTGGTGTTCAGCCCTGCCCACTGATTCCCCACAAACCACGGGAAAGGTTACTGTCCAATGATGTTGATAATTTTCCCCCTTTTACCGGTGAGAAGAGAGCTAGATTTCAAAAGCAGAATTAAGGATTACACTGGGGAGTCTGTGTCAGAATCACCATTGACTGGATGCACAGAGTGAGAATGTCAGAGGCTGGAGAGAGTAATGAGATTGAAGTTGAGAGGCCTGTGGCCCCAAAGATCTCCAGCCCCTGCCAAGCCACTGTGGCAAAATCCTGACAAGAATCATAGCCATTAGGATGGGCAGCTCTCCATGTGCTGTGATGATTGTCCAGGAAACCCTCAGAGTGAATGTTACACAATCATAAGGAATTTTCTGGGCTGTAAAATCCACTTCATCATCAAATCAGGAATGCCTCTGGATCCAGTCTGCCTGAAAGTAGGAAGGCAAATTAGATGACTCCTAGTGTTTCCTTCCAGTCCCCCAACATCCCTGACCTTCCCCCTGGAGTCTAAGAATTCCAGGGGAATGTGCTCTTCCTCCTCTCTTCTTACTGTATCACCCATCTCCCTGCAGAGCTCTGGCCTCTCCACGTGGATTGGGCACCAGATGTTGTCTCTGAGTGGCCTCCCACCGTGGGCTGTCACCCTGTTGGCATGCATCCTGGTGTCCGTTGTCACAGAGTTCGTGAGCAACCCAGCCACCATCACCATCTTCCTGCCCATCCTGTGCAGCCTGGTGAGTAGGGCAGGGCTCCCAGATGTCAGGACGGGCTTCCTTGGGCCCAGGGAACAGCTTCCCAGCTGTACTCTCTCCTCCGGTCATTGCCACAGACTTCACTGATGGGTACTCCAGCCATAATTTGGAAATGAAGCATTTCAAATTAGGTAGGTAGGTAGATAGACAGATATAGATAGACAGATATAAATTGTAGCAAGTGTCCTAGAAACCCTTTTCCAAAAGACTAGGATTAGTTCAGAGACAGTCTTGAATGGAAACAAGAATGCACAGAATATCCGTAAAACCCTAGGATTCCAGTTTCTCACAATCATCATTTCTTTCTCTCCTAAGACCTAAGAGTAGGGCCAGAGGGAGGAGTAACTACAGAAATTGGGGGCAAAATGCTCCCAGAAGTACATTCAGCTGTAAAGACCAAAACCACAGCTCCATCACCACCTCCCCCATTTCCCTGTCCGGGAGGGTCTGAGAACTGAGGCAATGCCAGCCTTATCCCACGGTCTCAGAACGATTTGTTATTCATGAATGAGGGGAGGGGCGCATCTCCCAGATCTCAGGCTAGCTAAGCAGCCCCCAGAGTAATGCACCAGATCCAATGCTGCCCCACTAATGAGGTGGACCTAGCAAATGAAGGTTCCTTCCTCCCCATCCCCAACAAAATGAAACCCTTCCTCTCTCTTTAACCCCAAACCACCCCAGCCCCCGTCTTTGCTGTCTGCTTGGATGTCTCCTTCCAACTGCTCCATCCTCTCATCTGTGTGAGCTCGGGAGTGCACTCGGTGAAAACTCAGCAACAAGGAGGGCGAGACCACGGGTCTCAAATCCCATCCAAAGCAAGCATCACCTAGAAAACACCTTAGTTCTACACCCCAAGGATGAGGGACCCCCAGCTCAACCAAAGCAGCTTATTCATGGGATTTGAGTTTGAAGAATGACTCTCTTGGCTAAAGAATAAAATTAGTTCAGCACCAAGAAATGAAACATCCCTTCTAGGAAGGAACTCAGAGCCCGTGTTTCCACGGGAAGTGACTGAGCAGCATGAGTCCACTTGGGTTGCCCAGCACTGTATGCCCTTGATGGCAGTGATTTCACGGCCCCCAACACACGGTATCCAGCCAAGGTTAGCCAACATCAAGCCACCATTTAAAGCATGTTTGTGATTTTAAGCCCAAGAAATGCAAGCTGCATCTCAACGCTGATGTTTCTGTGAATTCTCTCTTCTCCTAGTCTGAAACGCTGCACATTAATCCACTCTACACTCTGATCCCAGTCACCATGTGCATCTCCTTTGCAGTGATGCTGCCTGTGGGCAATCCCCCCAATGCCATCGTCTTCAGCTACGGGCACTGCCAGATCAAAGATATGGTAAGTCGTGGGTGCCCTCTTGCTGCCGTGAGGACAGGGATGAGCGAGTGGCTCCACAGCCTTCTGAAGCTTATCATTTTGTAGCAGTGTCTGTGGTCTGTCAACACTCAGTCTCGTGTGGTCAGAAGAATGGTGCTGGCAAAAAGGCCTTCCGCCAGTCCACAAGCACCAAGAATAGCAGGAATGTGCTCTCCCATCCTTACCCGGGAGGAAGTGGGTATACAGAGATAGCTGAAGCAGACATGAGATGTGGCCCAGGGGAGGAGGCACAAGGCTCTGCCTCGGTTTCTTCACTGGACCAGTGGGGACATGCATTGCAAAAGCTGCTGGTTTACTCACAGAAGCAAAGTAGGAGAAACTGTAGGAACCTAAGGTGAAAGGTCTGAGGGGACAGGGCCCTCCCACCATTGAACTCTCCCCAAAGCAAGCCCCTAAAGCAACAATGGCAATAGGAGATGCCCACACTTCATTTCCTACTTCTCAGCTGGCCCCCCACAAGATGGCCCTGAAGATACATCTGATCAGATTGTAGTGTTGGGCCTGTTTACCCCCGACCCCTCAACCTACACTCTCTGCTGTGCTCCTGGATATCCAGGCCACTGGGGGACGGGGGAAAGGGGAAAACAATTCCTAGTTACTGGGGCTGGACTGTCTGAAATAGGGCTCAGTCCGCCTTGCTGAGGGTCTCACACATTCTTGTTCACTAAAGTCCAAACTCGTTCCCAGCAGCCCTGTAAAAAGCAAACGGAGGAAAGGGAGAGCTTCAGGCTGGTAGCAGATACTCAGATCCTTTCTACCAATCAAACTGCTCATCGAAGTCATCTGTAACACGTCAGGGAAGGGAGGTCACAGCCATCACCCCTCCCCTTCCCCCATCTCTCGGCGCACAGCGCTGTCTGCTCAAGAGAGTTGAGCTCGGACCCAACTCTCCCGTTCCACCACTTCCTCTCCTGGCTACCCCACCACTCACTGCTACCCCCCCCCCCACCACCCGCCATCTTTTCTGGAATCAAGCAGTCAGAGGCAGCGCCTTTCAAAGGTACCAGATGACAAGAAGTAGGCAAGTCGTGGGTTCTATTTCCAGCCCGGGCACTGACCTGAGGGCTCCATTTCCTCATCTGGAGGTTAAATGCTCTGCGGGGTTCCTTTCAGCTCTGAAGGACTTTAATTGAGCCCCTTTAGAACCTGCCTCCTCTGGCTACGGACCTGGGCAGTTCTCCACACCCAAGGCCCAGAGGGGACAATGATTAATCAGTCTGGAGCTCTGGCCAGAAAGCAGAGAAGCAATACATCTAGTCACCTGCTTGGAACAATTTCCTAGCATTTGTTTTCCCCGCCAGCTTTCCCAACTCCGTGCCAGCCAGCAGACCCATGGTGGCTACAGCAGTGTGCTTGGTTCCTCCCTGGCAGGCTGCCAGCTATCCTTACTGTCCGTTTTTCCATCTGGCCCTGGCTCTGCCATCCATCATCCCTCACATCCCCCCCCTCAGCCTGTGTCAGTTCCATGGCAGAAATGGGAGGGTTCAGGGTCATGGAAGTGACATTCCCTCAGCAGAAAGAAGCAAAGCTAACATGTCTGTGTCACCCTCCCATGGAAGGGCTGAGCACAGGCAGCTGACCTGGTTCTCCAGGTGAACCCAAGGTACATTACCTTCCATAAGCTGTTTCTTTGGGAGGAAAAAACAGTTAACAGTGGCAAAGGCTTCGGAGAATCAGGCCTCTCCTATAGGTATGTGTCAGCACATTAAAGGCTCCAAGAAGTTCCTGCCTTAAAGCAGTTCCCAGTCATGTAGCTACAGGATCCTTGCGTAGCGTAACTCCAACATTCTAAGACCTGGTGTTCCAAGTACACACCTTCCAGGCTTCCACTTGGGAGTGAGAACCCAAGTGGAGATGGTCCCAAGGGCCTCTCCTACCCTTTCACACACCCGAGCCACTCTTGGAGGCAGCACTACAGATCCCTGGCAGTAACTGGGAACAGATCAGGGCCAAGGCTTGGGTGAGGGGCACAGATAAGGAGCACTGGGGGATCCGGGCAACTGCCTGCTCAGTGACTACGGTGGGCTGGTTTGTGTCCTACAGGTGAAAGCTGGCCTGGGGGTCAATGTCATTGGCCTGGTGATCGTCATGGTGGCCATCAACACATGGGGAGTTAGCCTCTTCCACTTGGACACTTTTCCTGCCTGGGCGAAGGTCAGTAACATCACTGATCAGGCCTAACACAGGTGAGCAAACAGTCCAACTGAAGGAGCTGCCAGCACCTAACAGAATCTGACCAAGAGGCCAAGAAAGCCACCAGGAGCACACAACCAACACCAGAAGATTCTGCCATCTGCCACCTCGAGTGAAGTGCAGCAAGCCTCCACCGACAACCAAAACACATGCCTGGATGTTAGCGCCTTCTGCTCTGCCCTCCTTCCTTAGCACTCTAGTTCAGGAAAACCTGTGGTCTTTCTCACTTCCTCTATCTTGGGCTCTCCAATTCTTTCTAAAGACCAGAAGAGAAGAAAACCTTAGTTACCCCTCAGAGGCTAAGCCTCACAAACTAGCCTCACTAGGTTTATTCTTAATATCTTAACCACTTTTTAGGAATTGAGGGGAAATCCCAATCATCCTCCCTATACACAGATAATGAAACCAGTTACATTTCCTCTTTCGGAGGAAAATCTCCCCCCAGAATTTTCCCTTCAGTGTTTCTATCCTAAGCTCACAAAAAGGCAATCTTGGTAACTCCTCTTTGTGCAATCAGTACTCTTTTATCATTACTTAAGCATCTCCCTTCAGTGGCTTCTCTCTACCTTTGGCACCAAATTCCCATAAAGAAATAGTGTTCTCCTTTAGAAAGGGGTGGGTAGGGTTCTCTTGGTCAAAGGAAAAGCAGGGGAAGAAGGCACATTGAAATTAATACAGGTATCCCCCACTTCTCAAAAGTTCCATTTGTACCATTCACTTTTATAAAAGACTACATTAGTACCTGTTTTCGCTAACTAGAAGAAATCTGAAGAGGATTTTCAGGTTTATGAGAAAAGTCCAAGTAGCGTTCAGCACTGGTTTTGCAGCGAGCCTTCAGAGGAGCAGTGCACAACCTGAGCAGCTAGCGTGGGGCCACCGTGCCCCTTCCTGGGAGCCTACATCCAGCGTCTCAGCATTCAGCTGCCAAAGCTGTGAATATCTGTGCTTTATTTTGTGCACCCGTTAGAAAGTGTCCAGAGGTATCAGAGGAGCCTAAGAGGTGTTCTTTTTTGGGTCTGTGAATGCTCAGATATTTTTCTACATAAATGAATGGTAACTGCTTCTTTGCCTGATGCAATTTCAGCTTACAAAAGATTTCATAGGAATGCTCTACTTTTGGATAGCGGGGGACACTTGTCTCTCTCATCACTTACCACTAATCCTCAATACCACTGCATTGGTTCAGTTGGGAGGGAGAAAAAAACTCATAGCTGTCTTACTAATGAGGCCAAAACTATAATTAAGACCACAGTACTATTAATGACTGACTAGCTTTCTTCTGGATATAAGGAGTTTGTTCCTGAGAAGACAAATACAGAAAGTTCCAAACACATCAGTCACTTTCTACAAGTCAATGAGCCCCTTGAGGAGAAAGAAGATGTCTTATGTTCCTTAAAGTCTCCAGCAACTTATACAATACAGTGAACTAACTACTCAATAAATGTTGCCCATGAGAAAAATCACTCTGGAAATCAAGGCCTCCTCTTTCCTCCTAAAAACCATGCCATTTTCTCCATGACAAATGCCCTTGCTATACGACTGGATATAGCTCCCAACACCCACTGGCTTGTAGGCAATACAGATTTCCCGTTTCTACCACCGGTTCCTTGCTAAATCGGTCTTTTTGGAAAAGGAATAACCCCACCACTACTCCATGCTTTTAACTGATTTTAAGTTACTATTTATAGCAGTTTTCCCACACAATAAGTTATCAATAAAGTCACCTCCTTAGTTTATCAAGTTATCTGTGAATTCTAAAATTTCTTTTGTGCCAGCCAAACTCACACGCTCTCACCACACCACAACTGGCCAGATGTAGCCACAAATATTACTGTTTCTGCCCTATCCATTGGCTGAAGCCACATTATTTGACTCCTTATAAAGACCTACTGAGCCCTAATAAAATACTGGTGTTATGTACACTATAGCTGCTTTGATCAAGTCAGCATCTCTACAGCAGGCATATTGCTATAAACTGTTCAGAAGAGTTAGGGTGTTCTCATATTGTTACGGCTGCCAAATTTTCAACTGTCTGACCCACTGCGGAACTTAGACACCAAGCCTCTGGTCACATTAAGACAAAGGTGCAGGGGCGCCTGGGTGGCTCAGTTGTTAAGCGTCTGCCTTCGGCTCAGGTCATGATCCCAGCGTCCTGGGATCGAGCCCCACATCGGGCTGCTTGCTCAGCGGGAAGCCTGCTTCTCCCTCTCTCACTCCCCCTGTTTGTGTTCCCTCTCTCGCTGTGCCTCTCTCTCTGATGAATAAATAAATAAAATATTAAAAAAAAAAAGACAAAGGTGCAAATAATAAGATTCTGGGAGTATAAATAAATAAAAAGAGAAGGAAGAGATGACTTAGAATTCCTGGCCACTGTTCAGCATTTCAGAACCTCACTCAGTCCTAGAGGGAAAGGAGCGCAACTCCCCTGGGCAGTTGCAGCCACATTCTCCAAGGAGCTAGTGCCCTTGGTTTAGAAACGGCGTTTATTTTCAGTCAGCTCTACTGACTGTTCTCAAGAGCAGCACTCGTCCTGCCCAAAGCCAGAGTGCAGGCTAGCCAAGCCTGCTCATTCCCGTGACCGGGAATGTCAGAGATGACTAACAACTCCTTGTCATCTAAAATCACTCCACTGGTGGACAAAAACTAAGGGCTCTCTTTAGTATTAGTAGTCTTATGTCTCTTACAAATATATTCTAATTTGATTTTTATCTTCTAATATCACAACACTATATGGGTGGAAAGCAGGAATGATCATCTTATACCAGCTCAATTTTATAGATGACTGAGGAACAAAGACATTAATTATAGTTGCACCTTACTGTCAAGTCAATTAAATATCGAACTTGCTTAACTGCCTTTGAAAATTGCCTTTGAGATTCCTTTAAGTCACCCATGAAGTACACAGTACAATTTTTATATTAGAATTTACATGGCAGGGACGCCTGGGTGGCTCAGTTGATTGAGTGGCTGCCTTCGGCTCGGGTCATGATCCCAGGTCCTGGGATCGAGTCCCACATCAGGCTCCTTGCTCAGCAGGGAGCCTGCTTCTCCCTCTGCCTCTGTCTACCACACTGTGCCTGAGCTCGCACTTTCTCTCTCTAAAAAATAAATAAAATATTTTAAAAAAAAAAGAATTTACATGGCAAAGACTCATGAACCATCTTTTAGTAAATAAAAGCTAGCTAGTTTTCCCTCAGAAATGTCAGAATCAATCTGTTTTTTTCAGTTGAATACCAAATAACATCGTTGGCCTCACACTAAGGGACCATGTTTGAAAAAGTACATCAAGGGGCGCCTGGGTGGCTCAGTTGGTTAAGCCTCTGCCTTCAGCTCAGGTCATGATCTCAGGGTTCTGAGATGGAGCCCCGCATCGGGCTCTCTGCTCAGCAGGGAGCCTGCTTCCCCTCCACTCTCTCTCTCTCTCTCTCTGCCTACTTGTGATTTCTCTGTCAAATAAATAAATAAAATCTTACAAAAAAAAAAAAAGAAAAAGTACATCTAGGGGTGCTTGAGTGGCTCAGTCAGTTAAGCATCTACCTTTGACTCAAGTCATGATCCCAGGATCCTGGGATTGAGCCCCACGTCAGACTCCCTGCAGCAAGGAGTCTGCCTCTTCCTCTCCCTCTGCCCCTATCTCCTGCTCATGCTCACTCTCTCACATTCTCTAAAAATCTTAAAAAAAAAAAAAAAGTACATCTAAACATTAGAATAACTCTCTGTATAGCAAAATGTTCAAACCATTGGCACACAAAGGCCAGAGACGACCCAAGTACACAGATTACCCATCCTGCAGCTGCCATCACTAAATGAATTCAAAGCACAACTGCCCAGCTAATTCCATGGTGACTCTCTCTTGTCCCAATGCTGGTACAACCGTACATGTAGGAATGACACCACCACACTGCCCCTTTCACAAGGCCTTGCCACACAGGCAGTGATCCAAGCAGACACAGGACTGAGGTTTTGCAATGCCCCACCCTGTTCACTTTCCATGAAGCCCTACTGTTCTGCCGTTGCCCAGTGCCTTGCAAAAAAAAAAAATGGACTTGACTAAATTATGATGCATCGAGATTTCGAAAAGGTATAGAGCAAACATGAAAATCTAAGTGCCACAAACTCCCCTATTAAGACTGTGACACTTATGTTCCCTTCACCACCCTGTTGCTGTCCACAAGACCCTAACAGTCACTAGGGAAAAAAGGACTCATTCATGACTAAGGAATGGAAATGCTATGTGCAAAGTCCAAGATAGGAAGTTAAGAAAAGCCTCACTTGCTCCAGTAAGGTCTGTGGTGTTCCTTCCGGAGAAATAACAGAAGAAGTACTAAAAAGGCAAGAGACATCAGTGGAAAAACAAATACCAGCAGAGTATCTAGGGAGTGAACTGCTTAGTGGAAATGAAAACATTATACACGTGTACATATGCTCTACGAACCTGTATGGAAGACAACTAGAAAAACCACACATCGTAACTTTCTCTACAGTCCTGCAAATGAAAGTTGAGTAAATGGATTAGAAAAAATGAAATTGTTCCTCTAAATCAGGTCACTGCTTAATTGCATAAAACACCAAATCAAATGTCTAAAGGCATCAACTGGTAACTTCAAGTCCTAAAACATAGCCCCTTTTGGTGATTTTAAATACAGTTGTTTGGGTTTTTCTCTCCCTTTCTTTGGAAGGATGGTGGCTTAAGGATAAACTTTTCAAGCTCACTGTGTTTATGAAGTTCCCAACATCAATCCTAAAGTCTCATTTTGTACATGTCGGTAACCTTCTTTTATGATCAGGTACGGCCAAAAGTTTTCTTAAATCACATCAACAGGAGTTTTCAAATAATTTTAAAAGGAGAAGAAGAGTATGTCTTGTAATTCTTCCCATGCCTCCGATGGTTTGTGAGCCAAAAGTCCCTACAAAACCCCCAGGGAACACAACTCTGAGTGACACAGTCACAATCACCACAACCCTCACCCACATTACAAAGTTTCAACTACACCCTACAATGCATGATGGTTCTGAGCTCCTCCTTTATCTCAGTGAGGATAATCTGGCCTGAGAACTCTGAGTCCCTTTTTGCTGCTGCAACCTAAAACTAGAAGTTTCCTGAAGAGCGACCACTAAGGGAGCCTGTATTCACTGTGTCACAGTTCACATGAAGACAAGAGCAAGAATGGAGTTGCTGGATGGTTCCATTGGTGGAAATGAGCCTAGTAGCCAGGGAAAGAGTCTGTCACTCTTGAGGAAGACTTACATCCAAATGAGATTAGATATAATAGAGAGACACCTCTTTTCCTAATACCTAAGTTACCTTCATCCCTAAAAAGCCACTCTGGAGACAAACACGAGCAATCATGCTACCGTAACTGTGACAAGGAATCCCTGTTTGGAAGCACCTTGCTAAACTTACAACATTTTCAATACACTCAAAGGTGGTAAAGCTTTATCCTTCAAGTTTTATTCTGCTGAAAACTTACTCATTCAAGATCAAATCTTGTGAGTCAGGAGGTATGATCAAGGTAGACACTCGAGATTTTCATCAGCAACCAAGAGAGTGACCACAGGATGACAAATTTTGCATGGTTCATAAACTGGTTCCAAAAGTGACTGCAGAAAAATAAAGTATTCTGACCAAAAGCAGCATGTTTGGACCAATATCTATTATTTATTGGGCAATTTGCAGAGCACTGTGCAACACATCACATACATTATCCCAGCTGTTTCTGGTGTGAGCCATAGGAGGTAGATATTGCGTCCACATCTTAGAGAATAAAACAGTGTCAGAAAAACAAGCGCCTTGCCCATGCTCTCACTTCTAGGGTGAAGCCAAACCATAATGTGCTGCTAGTCTGTATCACACACCAGGACAAGTTGCCAGAGATAAAACCTACACCCATGTATGAGAACCCTGTTCCCAAAGAGCAACAGAACCCCTCTGTTGTAGAATCACACAGTACTAATGTCATCACTGTCTGAAATAAGGTGTCTCTAAATTACTCTTCCAGTTTACTGACATCTGCTGAAATGTCTTCAGAAATGGCATTATCAGTGAGCTGCCTGACAAGTCCCTAAAACAAAACACACAATCAAATGGGACTTTATCTACAGTTTGTGCAGATTACAATTTTAGGGTTTAGCTTAGAGCTATACCCTGTGCAGATATGTAGAACTTTAGGTTCAAGGTTATCACTGTAACAGCAAAAGACAGGAAATCTAACATTCATCAGTAACAGATTAAGTAAGTTATGGTATATCCATTCAATAGAATCTCATGTAGCCAAAAAAGGGAAAGAGGTTTCTTGGTCCTTACATACTGATATGGAATGATCTCCATTAAGGAGGAGGGAAGAAAGGGCAAGGAGTGAACTCAGTGCAATTTCTGATTTGTGTAAAAACCCCCTTACACACATGTATTTGTTTAGGCACATAATCTTTCTCAAAGTATACAGGAAGCTACTGACAGTGCTTGCCTCCAGGAAGAACTAGGAGCTGAAGGTCAGAAGTATGACAGGCCCTTTGTTCTGAATCACTTTTGTATCCTGACCCACAGGAAAAGTGATGTATACAAACATTTAATTTTAAAAAATAGACTAATTATACATTTGACAGATTACAATGGTGATTTTCTTTCTTTCGTTCTTTTTAAAGCAACAGAAGTTTACTGAATACACTGCAAGGGAGCAACAGGCAGGACAGCAAAGAAGATACTATCTACCAAGAGGTGGTGGTGAGGGGCTAGTTATAGGGCAAAGTAAGGGACTATGGAATTCTCCCTTTATGGCAATCGTAGTGACTGGTTTTAAGTAGCCCATTGGTCGGTTAGGGCCTATGGCTTAATGAGCTTGTTTGCATCAGCTCAGTGGTCACTGTGGGCCCTTTTGCCTTGCTCAGGTTTCTACTGCTCAAGCCCGTGGCCTAAAAGTAGCCTCTGTGTTCCACCCTGACAGACTGACAAAAACAAATCTTTGGCAATTGGGTAAAGGTCTCATTTTCAGTAGCTTCTTCCTGCTGAATGAGGGATTTAAGAGATGTCCCTACCTATGGGTCAACATACAATGGTGATTTCTGATCGCAGGAAACAAACAAACAAAAAAACCCTCAAAGTTTCTTACGAGAATCACTATAAAGATATACTGTAAATACATTTTTAATGTGAAGAGGCATAAAATTTCCTTTACAACTTGTCATTTATCTGTCATGTAACGTCATTTACACCTGTAATCCCCTAAGATAAGTAGGATTCTTTTGAGGAAAAAGAGCCAAATCAAAGACACAATTAAGGAAAACATGCATACTAGACTGAATTCTACAGAGGATAAAGGCCATTATTTTACATATTTTTAAGCTCCCTAGTTCCTGACAGGGTTCTCAGAGTATAGTTTCTTAGTTAATGAGTAATAAATTGATTACTGATTAAATTAGCAATTATGGAGCTGCCTGACAACAGCATAAAATAAGTGGAAAATTCAGGAGTGACTGGCTTCTGGGCTTTAATTTTAATGATTTTAAAACAACATAATTTAATACCAAATGTTTAAACACCCATTATAATTGCTAAACTGTGAAATCAGCATTATTTATGTCTGATCAGCTATACAAAACTCATCGATTTTTCTTTAGAAAAGAGTAGAAATTCCAAAGAATAAAGGAGAGACTAGTAATTAAAGGTCACATTTACTAATCTAGCACCATAATTCCAGTCTTAGGCCGTCTCAAGTGGCTGGAAGGAGGAAGGGACGAAGTGAGGAAGCTAGAAAAAGGTGGTTCTTAACTTGTGGCCCCATCTGTGCTCTCAGGCAATGCAGGATCTAACAGGAAAATTGTTGAAGATGGAATTTAAAACAATAACTTTTGGTTCAGATGGTAAGGAGGCCCTCAAGAACAGCAGAGTCGGTATATCCAGAAGGCAGTGCTGGAGTCCGCCTCAGGAGCTAGGGGGTTTCTTCTTGGCATCCAAGTCCTTTTTTATTTCTTCTAGTTTTTTAGCCAGGTTTGGTATCTTTAAAAAGAGAAAAGGTTACTGTAATTTTGCATCTACCTAATCAATAGTCTTTTACTTTTCTTCATCCAACAAAAGGGTTGCTGTATAAGTCTTTATTTTCCTCTGAAAGTGACCTGCTAAATAGAATTTCTTGGCCTCCTAACTGCATAAGAAGGATCTCAGGAGTTGTAAAGCAATGTATGCTCCCTCCCTGGAAGCCATATTCTGACTTCTACTTTTATATACTCACTTAGCACCTCAATCCAGTGCCAAGTAGAAGCCGTACATATAAATAAAGGTGATATAAATTAATAAAGCTCCTTCCTAGAAAACCATAAAACTCAAGTGAAGGCTGATAAATAATTTCTTTTGTCACATTAAAAGCTTCACAACAAACAAATCTAAAGTTATTATCATGTTTCCCTTCCTTCCCTCTTCCCCCCTCTTCCTTCCTTTCCCTCTCTTTACAACAACCCTTCCAGAATCCCCATTAATGGGCAGTTTTGTCACCTGGTTTTCAACTTCCTGTCTATCAAATGAAGCTAATATAACTCCCCACTTCACAAAACTCTGACCTTAACTGAGCTGCATTATAAAGGTCCACCACTAAAATTCTCAGTCATTATTACCATGTAGCAGGAGCTAAAAAGATATCCAATTAGTCTTTAAATTCCCATTTATCACATAATTCTCCATAGAACTGTAAGAAGACTCTAACTTAGTAATTAATTGCTCTGGGCTAACAAACACAGCTCAGGATTACAAGACCATCTTAAACTGATGGAATTTTGCCCTCTTGTGGTGATATGGAGGACAAATGCTTCTGTGAGGTGTATTTTTCTAACAACAGAAAATCTTTCTACAAAGTTCAGGACATTTTCCTCAGATCTATGGGCTTCATTTACACTGGAGGGCATATCTGACTCTAACAAAGACAAGTCACTACAAATTTGTGACATGGAATCGGGGAGGACATGGATACAGTCACTTACATCATAGTTCTGAGCCAGATACATTCCAACCACGTTGCCAAGAGTAAATCCAAGCTGAAAGAATAGAACAGGAAGAGTTATATTGGATCCCAAGGTCTGTGCCATCTGATACCAAGCTGAACTATACAGACAATAGTCTAGGGAGCTCAGGACAGTTCAAGACCCCAGTTTCCAGGGGTGCCTGGGTGGCTCAGTTGTTAAGCGTCTGCCTTCAGCTCAAGTCACACTCCCAGGCTGGAAGGATCAAGCCCCTCATCCTGCTCAGCAGGAAGCCTGCTTCTCCCTCTCCCATTGCCCCTGATTGTGTTCCCTCTCTTGCTTCGTCTCTATCAAATAAGTGGGTAAAATCTTTAAAAAAAAAAGACCCCAATTTCCAGTCTAGGGCTAGACGGTATGAGATTCAGTTTTCTTTTGTAAAATAAATAAAGGAATACTCTCCCAAAAGGTTAAAGAGCATACAAAAGTGAGAATAAATGGCAGCACTAAACAAATCTACCCTAAATTCTCCCTGTTCCCTTACAACCTCCATAAATACTTAACTGACAGCTAAAGAAACCCAAGCCACACTGATGATTTTGTTAAAAGTAATTTGTTTTCTCTTTTTTGGTTATAAGTATTGTTACTTACTACATCAAATAAAAAAATATCCGATTAAAAAAATACTCAGCTAAACTGTATTATCTTGGACAATGGAGAGATTTTCATAGTTACTGTCTTCATACCTGAGGCCCAGGGTAATGAAGTGACTTTTTCAGGATCATTCATAACAAAGGAACACAGACATAAATTAGACTCACACTCAAAAATGAAAATGTATCACGACAGAAAAGCATGGGAAACTGACATACAACTGAGACAGCATATGGCTTAGCACTCTGCCGTGGGTGGAACCTAATGGGCAGAACACTTAAGACCTGTGGGGGACAAATATTCCCTAACCAGATCTTACTCAGTGAGGAGAGACAGGCATGATTTTTAGAGAACTATAAATGCTTATGCCATTGGGTGACTATTTTCCTGAACTTTTAAAAACTGTTTCATAAAAACTTAAAGCACTCAATTTACCACAAATGAACCAAAGCTCATTAAACTTTGAGTTCTAATGATCCATAATTCCCTAGGGTTTTTTTCCTCCAATAATAAAGAATCTCCAACAGGACACCTAATTTCTAATTTCATAAATTCAAACTGGCATTTTTTTTAAATCATTTTCTCTAATCAGCATTGCTCCTATTCAATAAATAGCAGAGCTTAACAGAAAAATGTGGCACTTAGCACTGTCAGTTCTACATAATGTGGTCAAACCTTCTCTTCAAGTCAGAGATACATATAGGGAAACATACAGGGAAAGCCTTCCTGAGCTTTAAACACCAAAAGTACAATTTAAATTGACTGTTAGCTGATGTTAGGAACATAAAAGCAGCTATCCATTCTCTAATCAGAGTCCATTTTCTAATAATTTGATTAATTAGGCACATTCTGTTAAATAATAGTTTTACCAAGGTGGCACCAAGAAACAAAATGATTTTTTTTTTACTCCTGTGGGTTGAAACCAGGCAGACAGTTTTCCAAATCCAGAAAGAGTATTAAATTTACTTGTAAGAATGGGGGGGGGGGATTAACTGAGAATTTTAGCTCTAACACCAAGCAGAAAGAACAGAAAGGTGTAAATTTTCAAGAAAAATAGAGTTCTGGTTTTACTACTCACTATCTAGCTGTGTAGCTGTAGCTGATTTGAGTTTCCTGTTCTATAAAACATTATACTAACAGCGTTCCTGGGGCGCCTGGGTGGCTCAGTGGGTTAAAGCCTCTGCCTTGGGCTCAGGTCATAATCTCTGGGTCCTGGGATCAACCCCACATTGGGCTCTCTGCCCGGCGGGGAGCCTGCTTCCCCCCCCACCGACCCCCCGCCTGCCTCTCTGCCTACTTGTGATCTCAATGTCATAAATAAATAAAATCTTCAAAAACAAACAAACAACAAAAAAAATGTTCCTTCCAGCTCCAACATTCTAGGATTCCTGATTCTTAACCACGTGTGTCTCAACATAAAAATATGGCATATCTAATGTGGCTTCACTTTGGCAATTTTAGCAGCACCTGAAAAAATAGCAGTTATTTTAAGACATAAACAAAACAAAAACTATAGGCCTCTAGACAAGTGGTATCCAATTCCAGTTTCAGAACACTGCCAGATCTACCACTGGGATATTGTAAAATTAAATACACAACATAAGAGAAATGTCACATATTAAGTGAAATTTTGAGGAAAATGCATGAAGCCAGAAAACCATTTATATGTTTATCCATGGGATGCTCACTAGGCAAGTTTACACAGAGAAAATATCTTAATCTAATAAAAAACATAAATCTGAGGAATGGTGACTCATTAGTCTGACAAGTTAGACTGAAGCCAGATTATAGAAGGCCTCGAATGAGTCTGCAACCTCTCTGCAGGCCGAAATTGCTTAACTTCTTCCAGGCCAAGACCTGGACGGCTCATCAGGCATCCATCCAGACAGCTGTATGCCTCCACGGTGGCCCCTCCATCTCACTGACCACCCCCCCCCCAGTAGGCCCTGCAGGGAAGGCAGTGTAGAGAAAAGGGAATGACTTCTCCAGCAGTCACTGACTAAATAAATGACTACCACATTCCTTCTGCAATCATTTTGAGACTTTAGGAATATGTGGCTACGTCTTACATGCACACTCTGGACAATAAATGGTAAAACATCACATATGCAAGGACACATGAGTGAACTGAGCAAAGTGGTTGAGAACAAATGGGTGGGGGGAAGAGGCTGCAGCTGAGACACAGGAGGCAAGTCTAAACTGGGTCAGGGCAGTGCATGTAAGAGACAGAATTTTCTAGCTCTACATTTATACCATACAGGTACCATACAGGTAGAATCCATGAGGCTCTTCAATCCATTATCCACACTTCGGAAAGGCAAAACTCTATTCAAACTGTTCCATTGTAACTCAACTGGCAGCAAAATCACACCTGACCCAAACTGATATGATACTATTTATAGTCTATCACATTTCAGTGTGAATATTCACTTTTTGCTACAGAAAAAGCAATCTTTAAACAAAGGATCCTGCCCTACATCCCACTGGAGAATATGTGTAACAGTAAATATTTTAATGTATGTCATTAAAGAGTGCTATCCCAGAGTGCTATTGGTTAAATAATAAGGTATATGCAGCTTAAACCTTTATAAAATCTTTTTAAAAATCTCTCAAATACATCTGGCCCCCAAAAGTTTTGATTAGAAGATTGAAGACCCTTATATACTAAAAATAAATTCATATTCAGCCCTGTGAAGGGATTCTAAAAGAGTCCCTACACATTTCAGTGTATAGGAGTTTATAGGAAAAAAAGCTATATATACATAAAATAGTTATATGAGGCAGCAGCCAGTACAAGACCCTGAATGTAACAGATGCACAGAAATGGGTCATGCACTAAGTGGTCATATGAATGATACAGAAGTGATTCTTCTAAGAAACCATATCTGAAAGAGATCAATGTACCTAAACTTATTTTTTTTTAAGATTTTATTTTTTTATTCATGAGAGAAAGAGAGAGAGAGAGAGGGGTAGAGGGAGAAGCCGGTTTTCCATTGAGCAGGGAACCCGATGCGGGACTCAATCCCAGGACCCTAGGATCACGACCCGAGCAAAGGCAGACGCTTAACCATCTGAGTCACCCAGGTGCCCCTGTACCTAAACTTATTAAAGCCTCTAATTATGCTGAGAAAGTATAAAAATTTAAACTGAGAAGGGAACTGAAGGTGGAGAATCAAGGCGTAAGGTATGAATGAGGAGGTGATGACTAAAAGAAATAGGACTGATCAGGAGAGGACTTGAATTTAGAAATGGAGAGAAACAAGTATGGAGCCCTGGGTAGGGCTGGCCCAGGGACCTCAAAACAGGCAAAGTAGTTTAGTTCCCATGTAACCTTGATATCGAGCCAATGGCTATTCTTTACCAGCAACAACACGATGAAAGCACTGCTTTGGAAGTATTCACCTAGCAACTGTACTCAAAAAAGGCTGAACAGTGAGTAAGTACAGATCGGGAAGGCCCAGATTAGTGTGGTAGCATAGGGGACAGTGAGCAAACATCACTACATTGCTTTTCTTCTTAAGTCAATGATGATCCCCAAAACAGGCTCTTAACTATAGAGAACTAATGATTACCAGAAAGGAGATGGGTAGGGAAATGGGTGAAATAGGTGAGCACTGAGTAATATACAGAATTGCTGAATCACTATATTGTACACCTGAAACTAATATAACACTGTGTGTTAACTATACCGGAATAAAAATAAAAATAAATTTAAAAAATAAAATAACAATTAAAATAAAAATCAATGATGACCAATGAAATAGAATGGAGAGTCCAGGAACCAACCTTTACATTTATGATCAAGTGATTTTTTTTTTTAAAGATTTATTTATTTGAGAGAGAGTATGTAGGGGAAGAAAAGGAAAGGGCAAAGGGAGAGAGGATCCCAAGCAGACTCCCCACCAAGCTCAGAGGTGGACATGGGGCTCGATCTCATCACCCGGAGATCATGACCTGGGTCGGTCAACAGGCCTGAGCCACCCAGGTGCCCCTGGTGAAGTGATTTTTAACAAGGGTGCTGATATATTCAATGGAAAAAGAATAGTCTTTTCAAAAAATGATGCTAGGACAACTGGATATCCACAAGCCAAAGAGTGAATATGGACCCCTACCTCACATCATAAAAAAAACTAACTCAAAATGGATCAAGACCTAAATGTAGAGGCGCCTGGGTGGCTCAGTGGGTTAAAGCCTCTGCCTTCGGCTCAGGTCATGATCCGGCTCAGGTCAGGTCCTGGGATCAAGCCCCGCATCAGGCTCCTTGTTCAGCAGGGAGCCTGCTTCTTTCTCTTTCTTTGCCTGCCTCTCTGCCTACTTGCGATCTCTGTCTGTCAAATAAATAAATAAAATCTTTTAAAAAAAGACCTAAATGTAAAAGCTAGAACCATAAATCTCTTGTAAGAGCACAAAGTAGTAAATCTCATGACTTTGCATTAGGCAACAGTTTCTTAAATATGACATCAAAAGCACAAGTGACAAAAAAAAAGATAAACTGGACTTCATCAAAACTAAAAACTTTTATGTTTCAAAAAATCCCATCCAGAAAATGAAAAAACAACCTAATGGAATAGAATAAAATATTTGCAAATCACATACTGATAAAGGACTTGTATCCAGAATATGAGAATCCTTTTGACTTAACAATAAAAAGACAACCCAATTTAAAATTGAGCAAAGGATTTTTTTTAAAGATTTTATTTATTTATCTGAGAGAGAGCGCCAGAGAGATCAAAGAGTGGGAGGGAGACGGGTAAGCAGATTCACCACTGAGCAGGGCTTGATGCAGGGCTTGATCCAGGACCCTGAGGTCATGACCCAAGCCAAAGGCAGACACTCAACTGACTGAACCACCCAGGCACCCCTGAGCAAAGGATTTGAACATTTCTTTTTTTTTTTAAGATTTTATTTTTACTTATTTGATAGATAGAGAGAAAGCACAAACAAGGGAACCGGAAGAGGAAGAAGCAGGCTCCCTGCTGATTAGGGAGCCTGAAGTGGGACTCAATCCCAGGACCCCAAGATCATGACCTGAGCTGAAGGCAGTTGCCCAACCAACTGAGCCACCCAGGCGCCCCAGACAGTTCTCCAAATAAGATATACATGGCCCATGAGCACATGAAAAGATGCTCGATATCACTAGTTATTAAGGAAATGCAAATCAAAACCACAATGAGGTGCCATATCACACCCACTAGGGATGACTTTAGTCAAAAAGTATTGAAAAGGAAGTGGAGAAAGTGGAACCTTCATCCACTGCTGATGGGAATATAAAATCGTAGAGCCACTCTGGAAAATGGTCTGGCAATCTCTCAAAATTAAGCACAGTTACCATATGACGCAGCAATTTTACTGTAGGGTATATACTCAAGAGAACCGAAACATATCCACACAAAAACTTGTACACAAATGGTTCACAAGATTATCCCTAATAGCCAAAAAGTGCAAACGTCCCAAATGCCTATAAACTGGTGAATGGATTAATAAAATGTGGTACATCCATACAATGTAATATTATTCAGCCATGAAAGTACTAATTCGTGCTATAACATGGATGAGACTTGGTAACACTGTTCTGAGTGAAAAGCAGTCAGAAGAGACCACATGTTATATGACTCCACTTAAAGGAAATGTCCAGAATAGGAAAATCCATAAAGAAACACAGTAAGTGGTTGTCCAAAACTGAGGAAGAGGAGAATGAAAAATGAATGCTAATGGATATGGGGTTTCTGAACATACCCATGTTTGGGGGACAATGAAATACAGAATATAAAATTATAGTGGTGATGGTTGCACAACTCTGTGAACATATAAAAAACTAGGGAATTCTACACTACAAATGGGTGAGCCGTATGATGTAAAATATATCTTAAAAATATTTTAGGGCACCTGCTTGGCTCAGTCAGTTATGCGTGTGCCTTTAGCTTGGGTCCTGATTGCAGAGTCCTGGCATCAAGTCCCGCATCGGGCTCCCTGCTCCTCGAGGAGCCTGCTTCTCCCTCTGCCTCTCTTCATGTCTCTCATGAATAAATAAATAAAATCTTTAAAAAATATTTTTTAAAAAACCATTAATATTTGGTAAGATATCAGCTATATGGGATAAAACTGGAAATCACAGATAACTTCAAGGTTTCCAGGTTGGACAAATGTTTAAAAAGAATGGAAATGTTAGACTGAAAAAAAAAATGAGGACCACTGAGATAAATAGTTGGCTTTGTGTACGAAAACCACAGAAAACCAACTCTTTTTTATGTAAGGACACATGAGCAAGTTAATCTCAACACTGTATCAACATAAAGAAGCACCAAGACTTAAAAATAAGAAAGCTAACTCCATAGCAATCTGACTCTTCTCATCATTTGCTGCTCAATCCATTCCCCAATCAAAAAGTTACATCTGTCATTTAGTAAATAAAGCTGCAATTTTTACCCGGGGATGGTTCCTGGCAATAACCCCAAGTGAATACTACCTAACAATTCTGAAAGACTCATCAAATTACATTTTCAATGAGTACACACCCAAACCCAAGTTATGACACAGAATCTGAACCATCTCATATTTACTGACAAGGGCTCAAGAAATCTAAAAATAAATAATAAAAATAATCTCATTTTATTTAGCAAATATAGCTACAACTAGCATTCAAAAGGATACCTAAAAATTTTTTATGGTCTCAGGTGAGAAAAGCTACACACTGACAAGAAAACCAGAAGTATATACATTATCTAACATTAATAAAAGAGATAAATTGATAATTTTATTTCTCCATTTAAATCTAGAGACCTACAGAAGCTATCTGAAGACTGCTCCATTCCAAGGAGGCAAGAAAAAAATTCACCTTTAGTCTTTAAACATTTCAGACTTGTTGCAGAGAAATAACCAACTGTGTTTAACATCTGCTTCAAGTAATAATAAAACCCATATTCTATACATTAAAACAAAAATCTGCTGAGGATATAACCTGTATCTCTTCTACTACCACCACAGAGATGTGCATTTTTACAATGTAAGGCTAGTTTTATATTCAATAATTTTCCTTAGATAGTAAAAGGAGGAGGCTGTTAATTCTTCAATTGAGCCAGTAAATTAAATAGGGGCATTCATGAAAAAGATATCTAACACTTTGGAAAGAGGTAAATCAGGTAGAACCAGTCTGCCTGTTCTCAAAGAAGCTGATTCAAATATTCAAGTATCTTGTGAATATCTAAGAGCAGTAATCAAGTAAAGAAGGAATATCTAATTAAATCAATCACACAGTGTTAGCTAAGTGCCATGTGCTTAGGAAATCTAAGCATAAGCCATGTTGCTTCTTCCCCTGGAATTTATGACCTATTCTAGAAAGATAAGACTAAAACAAGTGGAGGTGCAGGGAACAAAACAGAGCAGCACATCTCCAAATGATGGTCTGAATGGGTCACATAGTTCAAGTGCATCATGTTAGAAATTGAACATAATCTGTATGAACATATTAAAGGAGAAAAATCATTTGATCATCAGAGGGGGAAACAGCATGATAAAATTCAACAGTCAATCACAACAAAAACTCTTATACTAGAAACAGAAGAGAGGGGACGCCTGGGTGGCTCAGTATGGTAAGCGACTGCCTTCGGCTCAGGTCATAATCCTAGAGTCCTAGGATCCAGTCCTACATCGAGCTCCTTGCTTAGCAGGAGCCTATCGCTCCCCCCGCTTGTGTGCTCGATCTGTCTCTCTGTGAGACCAATAAATAAATAAAATCTTAAAAAAAAAAAAAGAAAGAAAAATAGAAGAGAATTCCCTTAATGTTAGGAAATACCAGAAACACAAACATCATACAAAAACCTGAGAAGCATTTCCACTAAAAGCAGAAAAAAGCTAGGATATCCACTCTCCTATTGGAAGTCCTAACTCAAGAAAGAGAAAGACAAGAATTAGAAAAGAACACAAAACTGTCATTTTTGCCTTCACCAGAGATATGACTGCCTTCACAGTATTGCATTCACTGATGTACTTCTTTTTTTAAAAAATTTTTTAAAGTCTTATTTATTTAATCTAGGGGCACCTGGGTGGCTCAGTCGTTAAGCGACTGTCTTGGGCTGAGGTCATGATCTCTGGTCCTGAGATGGAGCCCTGCATGGGGCTCTCTGCTCAGCGGGGAGCCTGCATTCCCCTCTCTCTCTGCCTGCTGCTCTGCCTACTTGTGATCTCTCTCTCTCTCTCTGTCAAATAAATAAAATATTTTAAATAAATAAATAAAAATCTTATTTATTTAATCTCTATACCCCATGTGGAACTCAAACTCATGGCCCCCAAGATCAAGAGCTACACACTCCTCTAACTGAGCCAGCTAGGTACCCAACTTTTTGCTTTTTTAATTAAAAAACAATTTTAACGAAGCCCTAAGCCCAATGTGAGGCTCAAATTCACAACCCAGAGATCAAGAGTTGCATTTTCTTTTTTTTTTTTATTTAAGCTTTTTTATTTAAACATATAATGTAACCCCACCACCCTCTCCCAACCCCTCCCCCCCCAACCCCCTCAGTTTGTTTTATGACATCAAGAAGAGTTGCATTTTCTACCCACTGAGCCAGCCAGGCACCCTGTCAGTCATTCACTTCCAAGTGAATCTACAAACTATGAGAGCTAAAAGATAGGTAAGACTGCTAGATACAAAAATCAGTATATCAAACTTAGCATTTCTATACATCAGCAACAAATCTGAAAATGTAATTTTAAAAAGGATGCCACTCACCAACAACTAAAAAGTACCTGGAAATACTAAAAAAGACTATTACTGAGAAGACAGTAAAACACTGATGAAAGACATTTAAGACATAAATTAACAGGTAGATGATCATAAGTGATCCACGAGCTTTCTTTATGAAAAGGAAAGCTCCTGAGAAAACACAGGAGTTGAGAGAAGTTGGGGAGGCAAAAAAACAGAGGACAAAGGGAAAACCAGATGGGAAGGTCTGAAGGCAAGAAGGTCCATCGGGGTGGTCCAGGTTGGTAAGATAGCCTAGTCAGTCTAAAATAGAGGAGATATGTTGAAGGGCAATAGTAAGGGAAAATGGAGTCATATGAGCAAATCTTGAAAATCAAGTGCAAGTGGCTACCAGCTGATGTGCAGGGACATAAAGACCACTGACAGTTTCTGAGCATGTGAATTTGACAATTACTACTAGACGATTACTCTGGCAGCTATAAGACTCAACAGAACACCAAAGGCATCAAGGGAAACACAGAACTAGAGAAGACAGCCTTACTTTTCTATGGCTGATCAGACTGGAGCAGGAGTGCCATGTTTCAAAAAGAAAAGTTGGGGAGAACTGAAAAACTAGAATATTCAGGGAAAGAAGGCTAACCAGAATAAACCTGAAACCATAAAGAATGGATGGAAGAATCAGAGATGTTTCGTCTAAAGAAAAGACTAATGGAGTCAGGGGAGTTGAGAGAGGTACCAAGATGCTCTTCAAATATGTAAAGGGTTGTTATGTGGATTAGAACTGCTCTTTAATACCAAGAACTAGTTAGGGAGACACTGACCAAAAATGATATAGATCATCTGAGGAACTAGACCACCTACTTCAATGGGAGGTGATGAAACATAAACTGGACGCCCCCTTAGTAGTGGAAACTGACATGTCAGCATCTTAGCTGAACTACAGAACCTAAAACAACTCTTCCAACTCAAAACCCACATTCCTACCCCAGCTAGGCTGGTGTAGTTAGTGCAACAGTGGAGTAAAAGACACCTACTCTACAAACCGGGCAGCAGGAACATAAAGATGGAACTCTCATAAGGTGAGTACAGAAGACCCAATCGCTTAAAACAATAGCTAATATTTACTGAGTGCCGTGTGCAAGGTAGCATTCTCTTTTTCATGAATTAACTTCATAGCTTTATAAGCAGCCTTTTAAGCAGGTACTATTATTGCCCAGTTTATGTTGGGGAAGCTGAGGCACAGAGCAGATAGATAAGTAACTTGCTCAAGAATACACAGGGAAATATATGTGCCAGGCATAGCAGCTAAATGATATGGAGAATGAAGGAGAGAAATAAATCAAGGATTATGTCAGTATTTCAAATTTGAGAAAGCCAGGACTGGAGAACAGAGAAGCTGGGTGTGAGGCATGCATTGCAGGCTGGGGAACAGAGGAGATAATCTCACCCTGGACCAGGGGTGCTGGATCTGAGATAGAGGGGAAGACGAGAGATGTTCAGCAGACAGTTGATGACAGCCAACTGGAACTCAGAGAAATGGATGCAAGGTAGTTCTGGAAGCAGCAAAGAGAAGGTGACAGCAAGACAAGGAACACACTCCCTGAGGGTGGGTTTGAAGAAAAGAGTGAAGAGTCAAGGACTGAGCCCTAAGGAACACCTAGTAACCAAAAGGAGGGAAAAGCAGCCAGCACAAATGGACAAGATTAGATAGGGTCCCTTCCCAGCTGCTGCACCAAGATATTGATCCCCTCAGCCCTTGGAGGGGCCAGCACCCGAGCCAGTCACCTTCACAGGTTTTTCCATAAAGATAAATCCATGTGTGTTGTAATGTTAAAGAATGTCAGAAAATATGGAGACAGAGGATCCAAAAGCCAAGGGAGGAGGGATTAAGGAGGTCATGATAAAGGGCACCAAGAGCTGCCACCTCAGAAGGTGACCAGCAACAGCCAATGCCAGTAACAGTCCGACAGGCAGTGGACACTGAGCTCCCAGTGGTGCGTGTCCTGTCAGGCTGCCCTCAAAAGCTTCCCAAGTTTCCTTACAACAACTGTAGCGAAACCTTAAAGAAGCCACTGTAGTAAAAGCGAAGGGCAGCAGGACCACAGGAACAGGTTTCTGGGACAGGGATGATGGGCAAATATTTTAATCCACGGAGGAATGAACAATGAAGGAGAAGATAAGCAGCCCATTCAGCTGCAGTGGTTTGGAATAGCATTCCAGGCAGTGACAAATATAGGAAGCAACCTGGACGGTCCCAAAATGCGGGATGACTGTGGTTTAAGTTGTAATAATTTCATCACTTTCAAAACTTGTGCCATCGCCATTGCCTTCTTTCCTGAGGGCAAATGAATCCCCATTTTGAGAAGAAATCGTATCAGAGTTCAGCTGATATCTTGTAAAAGAGGAACTGAATTTTATCTGAGTCCTTACTAAGTTCTCTAAAGCACCTTCATGTAGTAACTCATTTTTACTCCTCACAACAAAACCATGGGTTAGGTTCCCATTTTCATTTGTGAAAACTGAAGCACAGTGAATTCAGGGGACCTACCCAAATTCCCATGGCTTGCCAACGATGGAGCTGGGCTTGGAACCCAGGTGTCTGACCTCTTAAGCACTAGGACAAGATAGCTGGCCACAGGATGAAAGCCTGAGGACAACTCCGGAATCACCTGCTTCAGCTCGTTGTTTTATAAATCAAATGGCTAAAAGCAAGAGAAAGACTTGCCCAAGTTCACAGAATTAGCGAATCATTCGACAGAGGTGGAACCAAGGTGAGAAGTCATACTACCCTGCTTCTTCCAACAGATGCAGTGAGGAGAGGGGGGAACAAGAGGACAAGAGAACATCCCTGTTCCAGTGACTTCTGAGCAAGGAATTTAATGAATGGCTGTGGCCTTTTCTCCTTCAATGCTGAGGACTCTGAATTCTCAAATCAGGTACATGCATATTTACACACAGCAAAAGCTTATTCCAAAACCAAGTAAATTCACTCTGCAAAAGCACTTACAAAGTAATTATCAGGGGCACCTGGGTGGCTCAGACGGTTGTGTCGGCCTTCGGCTCAGGTCATGATCAGAGGGTCCTGGGAACCAGCACCTCAAAGGGCTTCCTGCTCACGGAGGAGTCTGCTTCTCCCTCTCCCCCTGCTTATGCTCTGTCCCTCTGCCACTCTAACGAATAAATAAAATCTTAAAAAAAGATTTACAAAACTAATAATAATAGTTAATCAGTGCCCTCCCAGTCTGTCAATGCGCTACAACTATACCAGGCTCAATGCTATCATCTCACTCTCTGAGGCTGACACTGTCTTTAACTTGTTTCCTACAACTAAAAGACAATAATTATTTCTACTGACTCCTAAGCTAACACCTAGTTAGGACACTGGAAAAACTTCCAGAGGCAAGGAACAGCCCTGTCTTACTTGGGCGATGTAAGTCAAGGATACCTCTTGCCCTCTGAGGATTTAAAATAATCAATTACCACCTCAAAAAAAGACAAGGGCGGGGAGCACTTTAAAAAATTCTCTTCGATAAAGAATGTAACATTCGGGAAAGCGTCTCCTCCCCAGAGCACTCCATGTGGAAGATCACCTGGAAGATAACTTGGAACGTCCACCCGCCTCCTAATCCAACCAGAGGGAGGAAGCCTCAAGTTCGGAAGGCTCAAACGCTGGGAAGGCAGACTCTCCAGCCCTCCCGAAACCAGCTGTTAACCGAAATAAGGCGCCATGCGATAGCGTTTATTTACTCACAGTAACACTTTTCCCCCCAAAATGAGCCCCCTGGAGGAGTTCCGTGCACACCAGGGTCTGACTCCCGCCAGCCGCCAGCCGCCCTCAAAGTCTGGAACTAGCAAAGGCCCGGCGAGGGCTCCCCCGAAGCCTCCAACTCTGACCTTGTGCTTCCGCCTCGTGAGGTGGCTAATTTAGAGTTCGCTGCCGGCCCTCCCCCGTTTCCAGAAAACCTTCCCGCGGGGCTCCAAGGCCGGGATGGGGTGTGCGGGCGGGAGCGCGTGGCGGGGGAGCCTCCAAGTCATCTGCGGCCCCCACAGCTTTAACGTGGGGGTCCCACAGCGCCCGCCGGGACGGCACAGCAGTGGCTGTGAAAATGCCCGCTGACACCTCCACGTCTGAGGGACTCGGACTGGCACAAGGACTGGCAAAGGGGCTTGGGCCCCGCACACACAAAACCCCGCGGCCCACCCCGACAGGCGACCAGCGGGCGCCGCGCGGAAACGGACGCACGCCCAGACCCCCCGAAACCCGGACCCAGGCCGGCCGGGCCCCGGACCAACCCCCACCACTGCCCCCGACCCCGCCACTCCATGGCGGCTCCACTCACCAGGAACTGCAGCATGGCGTCGGCGAGGAGAGGCGGGCGCGAAGGGCGGCTACAGCTCGGTGGGCCGGTCCGAGCCTGCCTCTCCCCGAGCGAGGGGGCGGAACCCGCCGTGGGCTTCCGGGTCACGCCCGACCCCGCCCGCGCCTCCCGCCTCGCCTCGCCTCGCCCAAAGCCGCTCGCGCCTCCCGCCTCGCCTCGCCTCGCCCAAAGCCGCTCGCGGCGCCCGGGCGCCCCCTGGCGGAGCTCCCCGGAATTATCTCCTGGGCGGGCCGACTAGGGGAGAAGGCCCGCGGGGCGGGGAGAAACCTCAAGTCCCCGGCAGGCGTGGACCGACGGGTTTGATAGTTCAGATTCCAGGACGCGCCAGTCCCCAAGTCCCGCTATGGTAAACCTGGGTCGGGCCCGGGATCTAGATTACTCCCAGCACCCCAACGATTCTGATGTATAGCCAGGCTTAGGACTCCCTCACCTAGGACTGCAGGAGGTGGTGGATCCCATTCCTAGGTGCAGAGCAGAATCCTCCATGGCGCTTTTGCAACATAATCTACCCAGACCCCACGCAGAATCTGTGGGAGGGGAGGAGAGCTGTAGGTTTCAAAAGTGCCACGGGTGTGTCATGTAACCTGCAGTGAGCACTTTCGGTAGAGGTTAGGGGCTGAAGTGGTTAAGCTAGACGGCTTTGGAAACTGGCACGGCCGTGTCCAATTCATTCCTGGCTACTTAACCTCTCTCAGGCTCGCTTTCCTTCTCTGCAAATGGGGCTGATTCCAGCTCCCCGATGAACTGCTGTGTGAATCAAATAAGACAATGTGAGGAATCAAAAAATGCTCGTCATGTGTCTGGGGTGGACAGTGAGCTCTAGAAGACCTTTCCTCATCCTGTCTCCACCCAGAGCTACCCCATCATACTCTGGGCCACCTCCAGCTCCTGGTCTTCAAATCCTTGAAGGATTTGACACACTCCCATTAACTCCCATTAACACACACACTCCCAAAGCAAGACCTCATTTTCTTTGTCCTCAGCTTCCTGAATTCACCCTTATCTGTTACATTAAGTGGAACTCTGGTTCCAAACTAACAACCAAATCATATTAGTGTAAACTATATGGGAGTGTGTTACAGAGATACAGAGGACAACGATGGGGAATGGGAAAGGTATCCAGAACTAAGCAGCATTTTCTCTCCATCTCTGCTTTTCTCCATATATCTGCTTCATTGTTGTCTCATTTTGCCTTTTGGTTTTTTCTGCCTTCCAGAATATGACCATTGCCACTCACTGGAGTTTACTCATTAAATGATCCAATGATAGAGAAACTGGATCACTTTCCCTACCATGTTCAATACCCAGGAAAGGAACGCTGATTGAGCAAGTTAGTGTCAAGTGCCCTCTCATCAATTATAACCAGAGGAGAGGGCTCTCTTGGAACTAAAGTGACTGCCAAGGAGGAGGAGATGCTGGCAGATGGCTGTAACACACTTCACTTTCTGACATTTCTAGATTAAAATGAGACTCAGTAAAAAAAAAAAAAAAAAAAAATGAGACTCAGTGATGCCTGGGTGGCCCAGTTGTTTAAGCAGCTGCCTTCTGCTCAGGTCATGATCCCAGCGTTCTGGGATCGAGTCCTGTATTGGGCTCCCTGCTCAGCAGGGAGCCTGCTTCTCCCTCTGCCTCTGCCTGCCACTCTGTCTGCCTGTGCTCACTCTCTCTGAAAAATAAATAAATAAAATCTTTAAAAATAAATAAATAAATAAAATGAGACTCAGTCAAATCTTGACCAATGCTCCTCAAACTTTAATGTGCATTCAAATCACCTGGAAATCTTGAGTGGGGGCCTGACATCACACATTGCTAACCTAGCTCCCAAGTGATGCTACCGGTGGCCTCTGAAACATTTTCAGTTGCAAGACACCATACTGCAAGCTACACGAAGATGAGAATTTCATTACATTCTGACTCTATCCTCAGTGCCAGCAAGTGCTTGGCGCAGCCTCTGAACACAGGATTTATTGAGGTTCCTTGCATAAAACCTTAGCCCCTTCTCACAGATGAATCCTGAAAGGGAAGACTTTTCCTCTAAGGTCTTTTCAAAGGTTCTTTCTCTTATACCCCCAAACAACCACAAGGAGAGGGGGGGAAAGGGAAGAATTCTTTTTGCTACTTTGAGATTATTATTTAAATGTCCTCTGATGAAATCACTTCCAAGAGCATGCCTTCCCTTTATCCCTTCATGATGCCTTCATCTACTGACTTCCCAGGTGGTCCCCTCATTCACCAAAGGCTTTGGCATCTAACAGCCTTCTTTTCAGGCTTGCCAAACTATTACAATCATGGGGGACTTCCAAGGCCACATACACTTGTATTTTCTAGAATCCTTACCTCCAGGGACCTTCATCCTCACACCACTTCAGCAATCCACCGCCATGTTCATAACCCACACTTGGTCATCTACTCGACCTGCTCCACCTTTGAAGTATTATATTCTCAAATCTTATTTCCTATTTTATCAATTTTTTAAAGATTTTATTTATTTATTGGACAGACAGAGATCACAAGTAGGCAGAGAGGCAGGCAGAGAGAGAGGTGGAAGCAGGCTCCCTGCTGAGCAGAGAGCCCAATTTGGGGCTCAATCCCAGGACCCTGAGTTCATGACTTGAGCTGAAGGCAGAGGCTTAACCCACTGAGACACCCAGGCACCCCACAAATTTTTTGACCTTAGCCAAATTTCCAGTCTCTCAGCTGTTCCATATTCTTATAAGCTGTGAGCTCCCTTCTGGCTTCATTCCCTTTCTAGCTGGTCTAAATTCCGAGAGATGAACTTCAATCAATGCAAATAACCAAGATGCCCTCCACTAGGTAGGCGGATTAAAAAACTGTGGTACAGGGGCGCCTGGGTGGCTCATTTGGTTAGACAACTGCCTTTGGCTCGGTCAAGATCCCAGCATCAGGGCCCCAGCTCCATGGGGAGTCTGCTTCTCCCTCTGACCTTCTCCCCTCTCATGCTCTCACTCTCTCTCTCAAATAAATAAACAAAATCTTTAAAAAAACAAACTGTGGTACATCCAGACAACAGACTAGAAATCAGTGCTTAATAAAAAAAAAAAAAGAAAGAAAATGCTATCAAGTCATGAAAAGATTGGAGGAAGCTTACATGCATATTACTAAGTGAAAGATGTTAATTGGAAAAGCCCACATACTGTATGATCCCAAGTCCATGAAATTCTGGAAAAGGCAAATCTATGGAGACAATAAAAAGGTAATTGGTTACAAGGGTAGTGGGTAAGCAGAAATGGAGAAATGAACAGGCAGCGTGCAGAAGATAAGATTTTTAGGGCAGTGAAAATACTCTGTATATTATAGTGATGGATATATATCAAAGATTTGCCCAAACCCAAAGAATACACACCAAGAGTGAACCCTAGGGCTTCGGGCAATTATATGATGTGTCAATGTAGGATCATCTCTGGTAAAAGCATATCATTCAGGTGAGTGGTATTGATAATGGGGGCGGGGGGCTATGGATGTATGGGAGCAACAGGTATATGGGAAATCTCTGAATCTTCCTCTCAATTTTGTTGTAAACTTAAACTGCTCTAAAACTATTAAGTCATTGGGGGAAAAAAGTATGACAGTTGGAACTGTTATTAATGGTATGAACAAACAGGAGCATTCACCCCACAGACGGGAGTAAGTTGGAGGAATCACTGAGAAAAATATTGCGATGTCTGGTGAAATTTAAAACTCTTTTAATCTCCATCTCAGGGTTTCCACTTCTAGTTATGTAAGCCAGAGAGGCCCCCGTATAGGTCATACATCTCATCCAACAAGACATGTGTGATAATCGTTGCAGCACGGTTTGTAATGGCAAAATCCTGGAAATTTAAATGTACGTCAGCCCACCAACAATAGAATGCATAATTAGGGTATTTGTAAAATGCAATAACTACCATTCAGTATTTATAATAAATGAGTATGAAGAATTGTTAAAAACACAATGTTAAATCAGAAAAAGCAAATTGCAGTGTTCCGTAGTATGACAACACACCTATAAAGATTAACAGCCTGTAAAATAAGGGATAGGTTAAATGAGTGATGGGGATTAAGGAGTGCACGTGTGATGTGTGTCACATGATGTATGGAAGGGCTCAATCAATATACTGTACCCCTGAAACTAATATAACATGCTTTGCCAACAGGAATTTAAAGCTTAAAAAACAAAAAGCCTGTAAAACAATCCTTTTTTTGTTTTGTTTTGTTTTTTTAACTTTATTTAAGCTTTATTTAAACATATAATGTAACCCCACCACCCTCTCCCAACCCCTCTTCCCCCCACCCCCCTCAGTTTGTTTTATGACATTAAGAGTCTTTTTAATGCCTATGAATACACACATATGTAGTGGAGGCATAAAACATGAAAGGCAAATTCAATGAATTCTTGACAAAGGTTATCTCTGGAAGGGAAGTAGGGGGAATGGAATCAGGGAGTTCACAGCAGCCCCAACTGTACCTACCATGGTAGAGTTCCTTTAAAAAAGTAATTCCGGAGCAAAGATGGTTAATTTAAAGATTTGATCAAATTAAGTATATGAGATGAGGCATCTGCACGTTTATTATATTGATTATATGTGTGATTGAAGCCATACACAATTTTAAAAATTTGAATACATGACAAAAGCAATCGCTGAAAAGGTTTTTGGAAACATAAACTCACATTCTTGAAGCATCAACCCACAGATTATTCATTGCGATGGAGAGGTGTGTCAAGCACTACCTTAATTAAGTGAGCAAGCTTAAAATAATGGGACAAAATGATATACCTCCTGATAGGATATGCTGAAGGCACATCACCCATAGAATTGTAGTATTCTTGCCAAAAATGTTTAACCTGAATTAAAAAACACAAAACCGTGGGAACCTTTTCCAAAATAGCTTAAGTGTCAGGTTAAACACCTTCTCCCCTGAAAGGGTGGGGGGGAACCACTTCTGAATCAAGGGAACATGAGAGAACTAAATGTAATGTGTGATTTTTTATTTAATTCTGGGTAAAAAAATAAATAAATAAAAGTTCTAAAAGTACATTTTGGGGGGCAACTGAAATTAGAATACAAACTCAGTATTAGGAAAAATTTTATTGCATTTTATTAGCAAATGTCTTAACTGTGGGGGCGCCTGGGTGGCTCAGTGGGTTAAAGCCTCTGCCTTCGGCTCAGGTCATGATCCCAGGGTCCTGGGATAGAGCCCCGCATTGGGCTCTCTGCTCAGCAGGGAGCCTGCTTCCTCCTCTCTCTCTGCCTGCCTCTCTGTCTACTTGTGATCTTGATCTCTCTGTGTTAAATAAATAAATAAAATCTTAAAAAAAAAAAGTCTTAACTGTGATAATGTTATTATGATTTGGAAGGATATACTTGCTGGGAAGTATTATGGATAAAGTGTCACAATGTCTACAACCTACTTTCAAACAGTTAAGGGAAAAAAACAGTATATATATATACACATATAAAAAAGACAAAGCAAAGGTACAAATGGTAACAGTTGGTGAAGCTAGGTTAAAGCTATATATAGGCTCACTGTACTTTTCTTTCAACTCTAGTGAAGAGTCAACATTTTTTCAAAATAACCTGGGAAAATAGACAAATATTTAGAAGACTTAATTGTGTATAAACAGCTTTTATAGCTCAAATAAAGTGCGGGCATATATTTATGCAACACTATTTTATGAAAACTATAATAATAAAAGTACTCACCTCTTTTGTCTAATCCCACCAAAGAGATTAACTCAGTAAAAACAATGCTTTAAGACTTTAAGCTTATTTAGTAGTTTTTAGGACTAGACAAACCTTCCCTTTAAATGCTACATCTTTTTAAAATGAAAGTCCTGCAATGTTTTGATCCCCTTTGCTTTGCGGCAGAGCACAAGCCACACCCAAAAGCCCCTCTCCACACGCCAGGTAACCATGCTGAGCCCGGCAGTGTGTCCTCTGCGGGGCCCCCTGTGTTAGCTTCTCCCTCTCGCTTTATTATACAAAGCTGCGATCCTTCCTGCCCTCCCTCTGCATACATTCCCCAGTGTTCAACTTCTGATCCAGTCTGCTGGAGTTTTGGAAGAAATGATGGGAAAACAAGAAAACAAGGTTTAGTAAATCTAAAAATCATTTTTAACTCAGCTTCACACTCACAAGGTTTACAAAATGCTTTGATTCTGTGCCCCAGGCTCCCTTCTGATTCTTTCTGGGCTCCTGCCTGTGTTCAGACGGTACAGTCGCCAGAGGCCTTACTGGGGGCAGCTACAGTCGCTACTCCATGGTGGACCCACTTACTCACACATTCACACTCCCCTAAGACTTCTATTTATTAGCAGGATGCTTTCCAGCTAGACACTAATGTTTCTAAGTGATGAGTAGTAAATTAACTTCAAAATATAACAATGACAAGGCCCTTTTAAAAAGATGCTATGGAAATGACAGAAAAAAATTTTTTAAAGAGCAACACTATAACTAAGTATAACTTTTCTGCTACTACATGAGCCTGGAGTCTCCCTTTCTGCAGTCTCTCCCGTATATTAGGCTGAAATACTTGGTGGCTGGAAAGGGAAAAATGGACTTTGAGATGATGCAGTCACTTGAACGTAAGTACAACTGGGCAAGAAGTAGAATGGTGATTGTATACATTCTTTTGCTCTAATCATAGCCATCATGTTAATTACATGAGAAATACCAGCAGGTGATTAGTTTGCAAAATTTCACAATCATTTCTAAGGAATAAATGCAAATCATTATACTATCATTTATATGCAGAAAAGAAAAAAAACAATTTTAGGAAGAAGAGGGCTTCATTTCTTGGGACTTTTCTGTAATACATTCACAACACTGAGCACACTCTTCTGTCAAAGAGCATAGCTACAGTTTCTTGTCCACTCTACCTCATGGAGTAACCCTGAATATCACAAAAGTGTAATGTAGACAACAAAGGGAAAAAACAGTAGAATTTTCAGACTATGCCTTTAATATAACATTCAGAATTATATCCCTAGAAGAAAACCACCACTGTGGAAATTTTATTTGTTGGATTCCCATTAATGTTGATCATTTTCTAGGTAAAATTTCAAAAGACTAACCATACGTTCATTTTGTTTCCTTTTTTTAAAAAGTATTTATTTTTTCACCAGTGCAATTGGAAACAGGCAAAGAAATGTACAGAAAAGATGTTCATATATAAGAAAGAAATAGCAAAATATTTTTTGGTCATAATTTAGAAACAAGCTAATCTATAAGAAGGGGACAGTTTTCCCCAATTCCTCTCTTCCCTAGAAGAGTATAATCACAGGCTCTCAGTTCCTGGATATCCTTAGCAGGCCTCGGATACGTCTGACAAGAGCTTGTATGAAACTATAGCGAGATCGAACTTTTGAGTATAATCCCTCAATGTCCAGAAGTTTCTTTTGTAGTGATTCTCCAAAAGCGTTGATAGCATCAGCCTGAAGCTAGAGGTAACACAGATGACATATCATTATTAAAATTACAATCTCAAATATTTCTTTTATTCTATGTCTTCTGATTTATAGTATCTTTGAGTTTTTGTAATGCGGTCCTTTCTCGTGTAGCAAATTAACTAAACATTCACACTTCCATGCTAGAATTTACTGGCATAGAATTGTTTTTCCCTCTTTCCTATCTTGTAAAAATGTGTAAAATCTTAAATAGCAACAACTATGGATGTTGCTGTTGATATATGGGCATATACACAAAAACATTATCCCAAGGGCAATACAAGAAGCTGTTAGGAGTGGAAGCCTTTGGGGAAAGAAACAAAGGATAAATTGGGAAGAAGCTTTTACTTTTATTTGCTTTTTCAATTAAGAAAAAAATTTTGCATGTGTTTATTTTCAAAATATATAAATAGAGGAAAGGAACCTGGTATACACTTTAGAATTCATGTATTTTAGAATGCATATATAGTTTTGGATGGATTTGGATGGATTGGTATTATACTGAAACACTAAAATTAAGTGTAAAATTAGTTGACTCTACCTGCCTTAGTTCTGCAGTAAAATCAAAGCACAGAGTGAGAAGATTATTTATTAATCCTGCATTTCTTCTAACTATAACAGAGCAGTCTAATGAAGCAAATAGTCATTAATTCAACATATATTTATCAAACATCTTCTGGAAGAAATATTCTTTGGCTAATTCTGCCCATGGCCTCACTGAACACTGGCTTCCCTAAACAAGCCAAGCAAAACATGAATTACTATTATGCAGTCACTTAGAGGGCAGATACAGTAGGGGCTAGGACGAGAGCAAGCTACGTATGACGTCTGGTTAAGTACGGTCGGGAGGATGCTCTTTCCTGGATAAAACCCAGTCTTTGGCTTCAAGGTAAGGCAGTGACCAAGAGGGATTACAGAAGACTAGAGGCTTTATCAGACCAGAGCTAGGGACACTCAGATGCCTAGCAGCAGATCTAGTTGTAATTCAGTTTATCTAATATCACGTACCCGGCTCACTGTTTTGTTCCCAAGACTTCTATTAGGTTCATGTGAGGTTTTTACATGAGTTGTTTTCGGAATGCTCTTCATCCATTCTGATATTACAGGTCAAGCGATTACTAAATAATAATACTCTAATAATATAGTCTCCTGCAAAGGAATTTTTAATGGCTGCTCATAATCTCTCCATTAAATTATTTTCTGAAAAATTAATAAGTGCTAAGTTACCCTTTGTACCTAAGAAGTCCACAAAGTCAATCTAAAGAAACTGGGAGTTTCCTAATCATGATGCCTACTAAGGACTGAATTCTCACTATGTTCCTTCCAGGCACTATTGCCCTAGGAATCCCACATACAAAACCTCATTTTATCCTGACAAAACTCTCTGAGGTTGAACTATCATTCCCATTTCTTCGGTGAGGAAATGGAGGCTCAAAAGTAAGTTGTTCGAAGTCCTATAGCTGTTAGGCAGCCAGGCCAGAATTAAAATCAGGTCTTTGAACACAATCCTGAAAATCATTATCTTACCAACATACTAGGCTTTTCCTTTTTCCTTTCAAAAAAGAAAAAGAGTATGGGGATAGAACCTTACCTGGTCTATGTCATGTTGGCTCACTCCAGTCAGCCCACTTCTAAAATCCAGGTTGGTTTCTGAAGTGAAGGAATCTGGCAATGAAAGACACAAACAAACCAGCTTTACAAGTATGTATCTACCATTTGGCGGAAGAACCTGAAGACCAGGGGACTCTGGAGCTGGCCGGCCCTTTACTGCAAGAAGCTAAAGAGCGGCGTCTGAGATGTTCTTACGCTCCACACTATCTCCCATGAACAGAAGTAAAGTACAAGAGACAGCTATGTCTAATAACTAAGTAGCTCTTGCTGGCCCAATCCACTCTTAGAAACCCGGAAACATAAAAAATAAAAATGCCACTAGTTTTTCAAGGCACTGAAATCTATAGGTATGTATGGTTCACTAATCTTCAGAATAAAGTTTACCTTGCAGTCTTCTGCTTTTAAATAAGGTTCTGGAGGCAAACAAGGAATCTTGAGAGTCTGTGGGCGTGCAGTGTAACAAGTAGTACTCCAGATGGCGCCAAAGAATAAACAGGCAGGTCTCTGTGATAACTACAGCGTGCTCACACTAAAGGAAAACAATCTCATCAAACCAGTTTCTGAGGAGGAAAACAAAGAGACCTCACTACTTCATGGTGTACCCACTGCCTTGGTCTAAGAGAGAGGGGAAACGTTCCACTGAAGGTGTCCCCCCAGAAAGCAGCAAGGAGGTGGGGACCAGGGGCTGCTGTGCCAGCAGAGTCCCCAGTATCCCTGCCTTCGGTCCAGAGTGACTGTATACATTATCAGGATTATTAGCTAACTCTAAAAGATGAGAAAAAAAATTTCAGTTTGGAAACATCAGGCCCTTACTGGAAAAAAAAAAATTATGTCCCTTCTCATACAGTTCTGATGCCCAAATAATCTGAGAATCAGCAAACAGTTCCTACATTTAAAGATTCTTTTAAAGGTCACCATTCAAATTCCCACTGTGATTTCCATTAAGGATACAAGAACAAAGGGAAAGCAGTTTGGCTCGATTGTTGATCAACTTCACCAAACGCCGTCTTGCTAGAACATATTTCTGGGCAGTGGAGATCTTCTCAACACCAACAGGCATCACAGACTGACACAACTGAGGACCAGAAACAAAAGCAGCATTAGCAAGGACATAAAGTGTAATAAAAACTTCAGGAAACTCTACAGAGCGGGTCCCTATGACAGGCAAAGCGAATAACATTCAAAGAAGTTTAAACATCCTTGCCAACAAGGGTTATTATCTAGTTAGGAAGCTGGTAACTTTAAAAAAACTGAGAGCCAAAGTAGTGGAATTCACAAATGCAGATTTATCCGCTGCTTTCTGGAAAAGGTCTTATCTCTGAAACAGACATTTCCAGTCTGCCGACGGGCCGACCAACCCTGAATTTCCCGTCAAACTAAAACAAAACACAACAGTACGTTTTTCAAGCCGCAGGTCTAACAGTGCCATGGAGAATTTCTGTAACAGCTGTCATGTGTCTTCTGAAGAAAATGTAAAGCAGGTTTCTACAGCCTAAATTAAAATAGGCTCATCAACCCAGAACCTTCTGGTGATGCCCTTCATCACACCTCTGCTCGGCATAAGCACCGTGGGCCGCCTCAAAATTCAGCTGCTGGCTTTGACAGAAGGCACCCTGAAGTGCGGCCGCGGGAGCACCACGTCCTTGACGGGAAGGCTGCAGTCCCTCTGGCAAGAACTGGCGTCACCCACAATCTGCATGTGAGGGGGAAGGGCTGCCAGAGGTAAACCACTCAATTTCAGGGATTATCTGATCATCACAGTTACTCCTGCCCCGGGACTCGCTAGCTGTGTGGCTCTGGGTAAGTCATTCAAACCTCCAGGACCTCCATTTCCTCATCTGAGAAAACAGGCCTAACAGTATCTGCCTCAAGGACTGAGACAGAACTTGTAGCTCGCCCCCCCCCCATCATCACCACCCACCACACGTGCCCTATCATCCTGGAGGAGTGGCAAGAGGGAGGAGCTCCGACTGCTCTGTAAAGTGACATGGAGTTGTTCAGGACAGTTGGTGCAACGAGGAATGGCAACATGGTTCCACATCCAGGCCGCCACAGGCCACCAGGAAGCTTCGGCACGGGCCGAGGGATACCTGGCGTGGTTCAGCTGTGCCAAATGGGAAAGACGGCGGCTGCTCAGGAAGCAGGCCTAGCGACTCGGCATCGGTAGCTACAGTAAATACCGGTGAGTGATTCTGGGTCACTGAGAGCAGGCAGGCAGGTCTGAGGTGCCATCCCATTTGTCTGAAAAATGCACCCGACACCGAAGATGCTGAAGGCACAGAGACATCTTTACTTAAGGGGTCACTTCTACTGAATAAGTCTTTGCAACAGAAACTCAAGTTTCTCAGCAGATTTTAAAAGAGCATAAATGACCAAAACTCTTCTTCACAAGCCAGCTGCCGTCCTACTGGAGGGCCGGTGGCGTTCCTGAACCGGTGTGACTTCCCTGTCTCCCATTCAAGTGTTGCCCTGCTTACCAGGCGTGGTACTCCTGTGAGGGACTCTTCTTCAGGCCGCACAGAGCCATCATCTCAAACCCTTTCATCTCACGGCACACGTCGTCTTTACTCACAAGTCGGACACCAGGACGGTGGCCCTTATCAGGAAAAGCAGTGGCTTCTGAAAACTCTCCACAGCCCGTTATAAGATTCATACCTCTTTGATCTCATCTGGTGGAAGTTGCTCTACATTCTGTAGCTTGTTGACACTCCGTCGATGACTGTCGTAATAGCTGAAGAAATCATTAGCGCTCTGTTTCAGCAGGTAGACAATAATACCCAAACCAGGCAGGCGCCAGTACGGAATCACTGGAGCTTGAGTATCTAGCAGAGTTGAAAATAAAACACAATGTTCCACCTATAAGACCTGTTTTAAATGAGGGATGGCCGGGAATTGAAGGGCATTTAAACTATTATTAAAACCAACCCAAGACTACTTGTGGGTACTTCTGACAGTTCAGAGGAGTGGTGAGCTACCACGATCAGGAGCTCCTATGCACAAAGCTGGAGCCTAAAAAATACGGCTGGTGGACTCTGACAGAACTCTCCCTTTATTGGGGGAAGACCTCTTCGGGAAATCTGGCACCTACCTTTGCATCCAGCTCCCCACCCACATCCCAAACACACACACACACATGCAAGCCACACACACGAGTTTGGAGTTTCTTTTTTTCTTTTTAAAGATTTTATTTTTTATTTATTTGACAGACAGAGATCACAAGTAGGCAGAGAGTCAGGCAGAGAGAGAGGAAGGGAAGCAGGCTCCCTGCTGAGCAGAGAGCCCGATGTGGCGCTCGATCCCAGGACCCTGGGATCATGACCTGAGCCGAAGGCAGAGGCTTTAACCCACTGAGCCACCCAGACGCCCCACGAGTTTGGAGTTTCCAGAGTCCAGGGGAAGGATTCCTGCCTCACCTACAGCCCTAGTTATATGGATTCATTTCTGGTCTGCGACTTTCTGGTTGCTGAATTCCCAGCTCACAGTCTTTCTCCCAAGAGAAGGAGAACACTGAGATATTGAAAAAATACAATTAAGTTTAAACTTCAACAACTCTCTTACCACCATGAGTCCATTTGGGTAGAAAAATGAAAAGTGCTACCTTTTACTCAACTAGCTTCTGATGAAGGTGCAAAGGAACCATGAGAAGCTGGGAAAGTCGTTCGTGAAGGGAAGAACTGGAAGGACTGGTACAAACAGAGCAATTTCCTCTTATAACCAAACGACTCCTTGGGAAATACCTTAGTAATTTCAAGTTCAATTTGGAGATAATCTTTGTTTAATGGCTCTAACTGCCAAGAACACTGTAGGAGAGATGTGCATTTGCTTCCTTCCCCACTATCTCCCTAAACTTTGCTTCGCAGTCAGATTTCATAGGTCTTCATGAGGAGAGGAAGAGAGAGAACAGTTTCTTATCAGTGGGTGTTGCCACCAACCAGGACATCCTAGACTTGAAGTTGCCGGGTTTCCCTTTCCCGTCTTCAGTGAAGATGTGATAGTCTCTACAATATAGGGCCTTCTCCTAGTGAAATTACAGACCCTGGTGCCCAGGCAACATTTATTTATTTTTTGTCTTTTTTAAAGATTTTATTTATTTATTTGACAGACAGAGATCACAAGTAGGCAGACAGGCAGGCAGAGAGAGAGGGAAGCAGGCTCTCCACTGAGCAGAGAACCCGATTCGGGACTCGATCCCAGGACCCTGAGATCATGACCCGAGCCAAAGGCAGAGGCCCAACCCATTGAGCCACCCAGGCGCCCCCCAGGCAACATTTAAATGATACCCACTCTGGTAGGAAAACATCCAAAAAGAGAATGGTCTAATGCTGACAGGAGTACTTCAAAGCCTGCCAGGAGTTCTCGCACATTGACGTGCTCATATCTAGAAAATATTAAGGTGTGCAGAAGCTAGGACGGCTCACAACAAAGCTGACTACAGAAACAGATTCTGCAGGAGAGAGGGTGAGGTCTAGGCAGCAGAAGAGAGCACCGTGAACCACAAGTAATAGCACATATACTAAACAGTAACAGCAACGACCCACAAGAATGAAAATAATTCTAGGTCACACTTAGGCAGTGCTAAGGGCCAGACACTGTTCTAAAGCACTTCATGTTTGAGTAACATGTTTAATCCTTCCAATAATTCACTGGAGAAGAGCCTGTCGTTACTCCCATTTTACAGATGAGGGGGCCGAGGCACAAAGAGGCTAAGTAGCTTTTCTAAAGTCATATCAATAGTCGCTTACAGAACCAGGACTCAAATCTAGGCAGTTCGTCATGAGTCTATGTTCTTCACCGCTAGGTTAGACTGCCCTCTACAACTGAATGTTCTTGAACCTACCACACACCTACCCACTCCTGTGTCTACAACTGGCAAAAGTAAGTAGGCTTTTTAAATCTTTAAAAAGTCTGAGGAAAAATGAAGACCAATATATAAGGCTTCATAAAGTTCATCATCAAGTATTAAAGATCTAAGAAAGACTTGGTATGTGAAAGACTGGCTCAAAGTGAGAAGAAACCGAATGAACCATTAATAATTACTAGTGATACATTATTAGCATATAATTAATGTTTTTGAAGAACAGATGACAAAACTACAATTTCATTTGAAAACGTTATGAGCAGGTTAAATTTGTTTTAAAATGTTATAAGATTCAAGGGAGAAGAAAAGGGCCTCCTTCGACACTTCATAATGAAGTCACACAAACAATTCTCGGCACCATTTACACAAGACAGTGGTTATATGCTGTTAAGCTAATATGTTTTTCATTACATCACTCTATTAAATATTTTATGTGATTAAGTACTTTTCAGAGAAAATGAGATCTCGGAGAAGATAAAAATGTGACAAAATGATGTTCAGAAACCTCACATTACCAAGAACCACTAAGATCCAAACGGGCTTTGTCTTCTGAGTCTCCCACGGGATAACAGCTTTAATCAGCCCACAGCCGTCACTTTCCAGATCTCCCCTATTATGTCCTTAGGAAGTCAGAGACTATGTCATCTACGTTTACTGAGCATCTACGTAGCACCTACATTTTACTTTGCTGTGGAAATCTGGGGCTATACTACAGGACCCAATTTAGACACTGCATTCCGCTTACCATGATTTCACACATAAACCGTCTGTTACATTTGTACATTTCTCACCCAGCTAGCTGACTCACCAATCTTAGAGCCTTCCTTTGGGGTCTCAAGTACTATTCAAAACCATACACTCCCCACAAAGCTTTTCTAAACTTATCCTCAGAAAATCTTGACTTTCTGTCCTCTCGAGCTCTTTAGCCTATCCATGGGACTGACAACACTACCTCCTTTACTGATCCTTCTTAAAGGCGCTTACAAATTTTCCCACTAATTACACATAAAGAAAAAAACCTGTGTCTCACTGGAGCCAACTAGAGTTTGTCTTAATCACAGAGTACAGACATACAGAAAAAATACAGAATACAGAAGAAACTCAATCCTCAAATTCATAAAGAAGGAAGCAGACTCACCTTGCCGCGGTCCATCTCTATTAATGGTTTCTGACAAGCTGGGGGTAAAGAGACACACAGCATGCTGAAATGTGGGGGAGCTCTGTAACATGAGTGACTGGCAATATTCCATGACATTGGCACAGATCTATGAAGGAAGAATAACAGTAACAAAAAAATATTAGTTCCCCAAATGCCCAAATATCATCGAACTCCAGATTTGAAGAACAAAGTTACTGATCAATTTGTAAAACTACAACAAAGTTCTAAATCCATTTGCAAACTCACTCCCATCTACCCATCTGTTATTCTTAATACATGCTTCCGAAAACACACAAATGTTCAAGAACAGATACACAATGCCCACCCTTCTTACCTGCTGCATGGCCAGTTCAAGCTCATCTTTCTTGCTCACTCTATCTCCCTCCACATTATCATCTTGAAATTTAAACTGACGCAATCTGTCAGAGCCCCCAAAGCGGCTTAGAAGTCCTAAACACTGGCGCTGAAAAAGATAAAGAGATTTTGTTCATATATAATGGGGGCTGTCTAAAATTAGTGACCTCTCTTTGAGGGATATAAAAAAGAAAAACTCATCGGGGAGTAAAAATCACTCTTTAAGGAGTCTGATTTCTTTCAGCTGAGGAAACTGAAGTTAGCCCTATTAAAATTAGTCTTTTTGGGCACCTGGGTGGCTCAGCTGGTTAAGCGGCTGCCTTCGGCTCAGGTCATGATCCCAGGGTCCTAGGATCGAGCCCCAGGTCGGGTTCTCTGCTCAGCGGTGAGCCTATTTCTCCCTTTCCCTCTGCCTACTTGTGTTCTGTCAAATAAATAAATAAAATCTTTAAAAAAAAATTAGTCTTTTTGCAACTGCCATTTGCTTGGCAGTCAACTCATTAACACCATTTTTTAGCAGTTAATCCCCATTACATCATAAGCATTAGCTAAAGAATATCCTGTATCATACCATAATTCCTTGGTAGATATCCATTAAATGAACACAAGTTGATAAACAATGAGAAGGAAAATGAGATGGCAAATAGACGACAGTTTGTCACAAGCACGTCCATAACCATTTTGTCTAAGAAGGCTCAAGTTGTTGTTGTTTTTTTAAAGATTTTATTTATTTATTTGACAGACAGAGATCGCAAGTAGGCAGAGAGGTAGGCAGAGAGAGAGGAGGAAGCAGGCTCCCTGCTGAGCAGAGAGCCCGATGTGGGACTCGATCCCAGGACCCCGAGATCATGACCTGAGCCAAAGGCAGAGGCTTTAACCCACTGAGCCACCCAGGCGCCTTAAGAAGGCTCAAGTTTTAAGGCTGCTTCTGTTAGGGCCACTTCTGGGGACTCGATAAAGAGGGTGGGTATACACAGGGAGCCTTGGCAGATAAAATGAAAATGTCATCTGCTTGAAATGTTGGTACTTTTCACCTGACAATATAATTTTTCCTAAGGTTCTTGGAAGGAAAGGATAAGCTTTTCACAATTGGTTTTCCATCTGGTGGTCGAGGTTGAGGTACCTGATCTCTTTCTATGTGACCTACAAACAGGTTACTCAACCTCCACAAACCTCAATGCTCACATTCCCAGGGTGCAGAGATTCCTACTCTAAGAGATTGTGGTCAGGATTATCTGAGACAATGAATGAATCATATTTACATTTGTATACAGTGCTCTGCACATAGTAAGGGGACAATAAAAAACATGTTTTGTACTTTAAAAACTGGTATCACACACACACACACACACACACACACACACACCCATGTACACAGACATACACAGATACATAATAGCCTACATAAACTGATGTTAGTTTACCCAGTAAGACTGGATAAGGCAAAACATATTAAAAAGACAATATAGGGGCACCTGGGTGGCTCAGTGGGTTTAGCCTCTACCTTCAGCTCAGGTCATGGTCTCAGGGTCCTGGAATCGAGCCCCACATCAGGCTCCCTGCTCAGCAGGGAGCCTGCTTCCCCCTCTCTCTCTGCCTGCCTTTGTCCCTACTTGTGATCTCTCTCTCTGTCAAATGAATAAATACAATCTTTAAAAAAAAAAGACAATATAAATTTATTTTGCCAAAATATTTGCCAAAACAGATGCACTAACACATTTCTAGAGGTCACCTTATGAAATATCCTTCAAAAATATCTTTTTCTCCCTACCAACAAATAAAAATTAGAAGACAAAAAAAAGAGAGAGGAAAAAGAGCAGAGTATTTGGGTTTTGCTGGTTAGAGTGCAACTCTTTCCGGAGTTTGATAATGGCTCAACATGTCCTGTGTGTGCATCCTTGGACCCAGCAAGACCAGTTAAGTTTATCTAATCTATAGCTCAAAAATTTGTACACAAAAATGCTGACAGCAGCTGTTTTCTTTTAGAAACATGAAAAAACAGTTCACGAAAATAGAACTGGTTAAGGAAATTACTGTATCAAAAACAATGAAATATAAATTCTAATATATAAATATAATTATTCTGAAGCCAGTGAAAAGTGAAGCTGTTCAGATCAAAGCAGGACAGGAGGCTCCCACAAAGACAATACGTATTTAGTTGACAATATGTTTGAATATATTAAAGGGAGATTACATAACTGGAAGACAGCCTGTGAATAAATTAGAACTAACTACATAAAAACCAAGCAAATAGGGGCGCCTGAGTGGCTCAGTCAGTTAAGTATCTCCCTTCAGCTCAGGTCATGATCCCAGGGTCCTGGGATCGAGCCCGAATCATCAGGCTCCCTGCTCGGTGGGGGGTCTCCTTCTGCTGCTCCCCCTGCTTGTACGTGCTTGCTCTCTCTCTGTCAAATAAGTAAAGAAATCTTAAAAAAAAAAAAAAAAAGCCAAGCAAAGAAAAAAAACCCCACAACTACTCACTCTAGGGAAAACATAATGTTGCACTTAAAAGTAATCTATCAGGGGCGCCTGAGTAGCTCAGTGGGTTAAGCCTCTGCCTTCGGCTCAGGTCATGATCCCAGGGTCCTGGGATCGAGCCCCGCATCGGGCTCTCTGCTGGGCAGGGAGCCTGCTTCCTCCTCTCTCTCTGCCTGCCTCTCTGACCACTTGTGATCCCTGTCTGTCAAATAAATAAATAAAATCTTTAAAAAAAAAAAAAAAAGTAATCTATCACCCACTCTTAATCATAAATGACAAGTGCTGATCTAATCAAAATTATGATATAATTATGTTGCTTTTTAGTGGGGGGTGGGGGGGGTGGGGCAGTGTTGTGAGAAACGTCCATATAGTACAGTGGAAGAAAAGGACAAGAGATCTAAGGTCTCATCCTCCTTGATGGCAAATCAACAGATGATTCCTAAAATTGGAAAATAAGCACGTTATTTTGATACACCAAAAAAATCAATTAAAACCCATCAAGAGGGTTTGCCCAAATCCAGGAAACAGAACAGGAAGGATGGATGAGAGGACTGTTGTATTTTGCTGTAAGTCTTTTAGGAACTACTCTTTAAAGAAGTCAGAATCAGGGATGCCTGGGTGGCTCAGTTGGTTAAGCAGCTGCCTTCGGCTCAGGTCATGATCCCAGCATCCTGGGATCGAGTCCCACATCGGGCTCCTTGCTCGGTGGGGAGCCTGCTTCTCCCTCTGCCTCTGCCTGCCTCTCTATCTGCCTGTGCTTGCTCTCTCTCTGTCTCTCTAACTAATAAATAAATAAAATCTTAAAAAAAAAAATTTAAAGGGGCGCCTGGGTGGCTCAGTGGGTTAAAGCCGCTGCCTTCGGCTCGGGTCATGATCCCAGGGTCGTGGGATCAAGCCCCGCATCGGGCTCTCTGCTCTGCGGACAGCCTGCTTCCTCCTCTCTCTCTCTGCCTTTCTGCCTACTTGTGATCTCTGTCTGTCGGATAAATAAATAAAATCTTTAAAAAAAAAAAAAAAAATTAAAGAAGTCAGAATCAGTTACCTGGAATCTTCCAATATGTCCCTGTAGCTCCATTAGAGATCCTTCATTTACATCAACATCAAGTTCATTTAATATACCTATAAAATTTGGAATGCTTTTAAATACAGTTTTATAATCAACAAATAAAAACATTAAAAGACGAGGAAGAGTGATTCTAGCATTTTATATTCCGTATGTATAAGAACACAGACTTGCCATGAAGGAGCTCTGGGAAATACAACTTCACAAAGATTGTAAGTTCACCAGTTGTTCATTTATATGCAACTTAAATCTAGATTGAATTCATAATTTTAAAAGATACTTTTTAAAGGTTTTGGCATAAATCTCACTTTTTATTTATAACCATAAAAGTTAAACTCAGCAGTAAATTTCTTTCTCATGGCAGAGTTTAGGATATGAAACACTGATAATGAAATACATTTCTTTTTTCATTTAACTCTCCTAAGTACTGTATCATTTGATTTGTTTTTTGTTTCCCTTAAGCAAAGTACAGTTTGCATATACATAAAAAGTTCCCATTCAGCTTCTGTTTAGACTTACTACAAAATTCTTAAATCAAAGTGATCAACCTCTCATAGTACCAGGAAAAAAACCCTTTATTTCTACCGAGGCCTCCAAGCAAACCCACACTGGCTTCTTCTTTCTTCCATGGTTGTCGTCACACTGAGGATCACCTGCACCTGTCCCAGTCACCCTAACTTTCTGTTTGCACAATCCCTTTAATTCAGGCCTAACTTCCATGCATACACTCCAGAGCATAAAACCCAGAACCTTATCCTTTGTTACTCACAATGACAAGACCTCCTCTTTCTGGATTTCTCAGCCCACGACCTCACACAAACCTACAGAAAATACACAGGCTGGCTCGCTATACCTCACCTGTGCCTCATTCTCTAACCCTTCCCACCTCTACCTCCTCTGCCAGTCTGCTCCCAGAATCCCCTTCTTTCCCAGCTTACCAAAATCTATCCTGCCACAGAGGATTTTTCCTCACTATTTGAAAATATGTCCAGGTCTCCTTTGTACTCCGAAACAAAACCAAGACAAGCAAAAACCTGGTTAATATCAAATTCTTGAAATATTTTTTCCACATTTGCTGCTTACAACTTTAAGCCCTTCTTTTCCCATTCTACCCCTTGAAAGCTGGATTGTGTATCTAACACTATCATGGAATGCAGGCTTTTTCCTCTTTGTCCTCAAACTTTCTGATCTCTGCAACATGTGTTGCTATTCCCCAGTTCTTTTTTCCACCTGCTGCCTCTGTTTAAAAAGACTACTTAGGGTGCCTGGGTGGCTCAGTCAGTGGAGCACACAACTCTTGATCTTGAGGTGTCAGTTCAAGCCCCATACTGGGTATAGAGATTACTTAAAAATCAAATCTTAGGGGTGCCTGGGTGGCTCAGTAGGTTAAAGCCTCTGCCTTCGGCTCAGGTCATAATCTCAGGGTCCTGGGATCAAGCCCTGCATCGGGCTCTCTGCTCAGCCGGGAGCCTGCTTCCCCCCCTCTCTCTGCCTACTTGTGATCTCTGTCTGTCAAATAAATAAGTAAACTCCTTAAAAAAAAAATTAAATCTTAGGGGTACTTGGGTGGCTCAGTCGGTTAAATGTCTGCCTTCCACTCAGGTCATGACCCTGAGTCCCAGGATCAAGTCCCATATCATGCTCCCCACTCGGTGGGGAGCCTCCTTCTCCTTCTGACCCTTCCCACTCTGGTGCCCTCTCTCTCTCTGTCTCTCAAGTAAATAAAATCTTTTTAAAAAATAAATTTAAATTAAATTAAATTAAAAATCTAAAAAAAAAAGACTACCAATTCTCAGTTTCTGTAAGATCCTTTTACTAAGTATCAATTGAGTCCTCTATGTACCATTTGTACCAGTCTCAACTCCAAAACACTTTCTAGAATATTTGTGAGTCACAGAAAAAATTTAACCTGCTGACAAGTACTTGAGGAGGTATGACATACCCAGGATAAGGCGAGGCAATACAGGGGACACAGTTATAAATGGGCTTATAATTTAATGGGAGCAGTTAAGATAAAAAAAATATATAGCAAAATTATGGGAGAATACAAAATAATATGTCATCAAGGGTTAAACTGCAGAGTAGGGTTGACAGAGGAGTTAAAATTGTTAAAAGTTTGTTGAAAAAAATTTGGGAGGGTATTTGGCATTATCTTTAAAAAAAGTTTTAAGTATATGTATTTTCAGACCAAGCACTGTCAGAAATTTATCAAGCCTACCAGCTCAAATCTATAAAAACACATATGTGTACAAATAGACACACACACAGTTATTAAATGCCACACTTCTGGAAATTTAAAAAAAGACTGGGAACTGTCAACATGCTACAGGAGTATGGTTAAACAATAAAGATCTGGTTAGCTCTCATAACTGGAGAATTATGCAGCCAATTTTTTAAAAGGAGGTAGGAACTCTATGTGATGATGAGAAAAGATCTGGAAAAAAACTTACAGAGCAGTGTGTATAGTATGATTTCATTTGTGTAGGGAGGTGACAGTTTTAAACCATATGCCTAGAAATGTCTAGAAAAATAAATTGATAACTGATTCCTTTTAGAGACCAGGAACTGCCAGTCATGGTATTTTCACTCTGTTCTTTCATTTTGTTTGAATTTATCATCAGCATGTCACCAAAAAAAAAACTTTTTCTGAATACAATTTTAATACCCTAGCAGGGTCAAATGATGCTATTAAGCAAAATACAAAAATTTTAGGCATTTAAAAAAATTAATGACAGGAGACTTCATGAAAAAAACAATCTTACCAGAGGATTTGATAAATTTTCTTTATCCTAACTCAGCACTTTTGGTGCCGAATGAAGTAGCATCATAGAATGTCCCTCCTGTTGGGGTGCCTGGGTGGCTCAGTCGGTTAAGTGTCTGCCTTTGGCTCAGGTCATGATCCCAGGATCCTGGGATCAAGTCCCGCAGCAGGCTGCCTGCTCAGCGAGGAATCTGTTTCTCCCTCTCTCTCTCCCTCTCCCTCCTGCTCTCTCTCTCAAATAAATAAAATGTAAAAAAATAAAGAATGTCTCCCCTGTCATCAACCTACAAAATGAATGAAATTCGCCAAAAGGAGGTGGCAGTGGGGGGACTTGTGTCATAAACACTGAAAAATGGTGATGGCAAAGGACAAAAATAAGAGAAAATTCTGGTGAAGTAAGTAGCATGATTCAGCTTCATGACCCTTATTTCACTCCTCAGATGCAGTGAAGGAAAGAAGATAAACCGAAAACTCTTGCAAAGTCTCACGGAGACTCTTCAATTTGCAGAGAAATCTTTTAGGGTAATTAGGCAAGTCCTAGAGAAATCAAGGGAAACCCGTTAGGAGAAGAACCATTACAAAGCACCGTGGGACCTTAGTAGAGGTAAGAAGGATGACCTGACTGGTTTCATCTAAAAACACTGGGATGAGCTGGGGAAATGAGCCTAACAAGCCCACAGGACTGAGATACACCACAACTGC
>ML109553.1:0-50018 GCA_003697995.1 Taxidea taxus jeffersonii
GGAGCCGGCCCCTCCCCCTGGGGTCTATCTTCCCGTCGCGTTGGATTCACTTCTCCGCTGGTCCTACCTTTCAGAAAGTGGTCGATTTTCTGTTCCTAGAATTGTTGTTTTTCTTCTCTTCGATCTCCTGTTGGATTTGTAGGTGTTCAGAATGGTTTGATAGGCTATCTAGCTGATCTCCTGCTGGCTGATGTCGTCTCAGCCTCCTACTTCTCCGCCATCTTGACTCCTTCGTTTTATATTCTTTCCACCACACTTGTGTCTTCCACCTTCTTCTGACTGGAAGCAAAACAGATTTTTCAAAAAGAAAGAGTATGAGATCCCAAGATGCCATGCTTCACAATCACAGAGACTTCTTGGCCAGTTCCATATGGGGAAAAAGGATGAATCAGAAGAGAAATAGGCATGAAGACACTATTTATCTTGCCCTCTGACAACATTTTTTTATGTTGGCTGAGAAAGGAAACAAATGAAAAGACAGGACCAGTATTAAAGACCCACTACCTGAGCAAATGGCAGGAATGACACAGTCTGGATGGTTTCTGCTGGCAACCATAAGAAGTTACATGATCTTTTGACCTAGTACCAGATGTTGTCTCTGAGCTGTGGAAAATCTAACACAAGCCTGATTCCAAGATAAAGATTAAAGATGGAAAGGTTTTCCAGCACCCCTGGTCAATGTTGACACCCAAGAATAATAATGTTACAATGACTATTTTTTTAGAGAATAAAAACCTGCAACAGTTCCCATCCTTTTTGTGCTTTCTTTTTTATACATGCAGCTAGTCCTATATTTTGACATTGTTTTCTATATAACATTATCACTGCTTCCTGCCTTCTCATTGAAAACTGACTATTCATTATTAGCTGGTATTTGAAAACCAAATTTCAAACCATGTACCCCACTGACATACATTTGATAATCCCCTGCCTATCAGAGATGCTCCATAGTGGAAATGTAACTGTTACTGAGGGGTTAAAACTAGTCTCAAGTCATTTCTCAGGCTTTGTGATATGCAGGAGAGCCTAAATAAAAACATGAATAATGTTTTTTAATATGCCAAAGGCTGGCTGCCTTAAGTTGTTTATCTCCCTGTTTAGACCAAAGCACAATAGGACTAAGTATTTTATGCAACTCAAAATCCAGTTCAAGATAAGAACCAAACTTTATGAATTTATGAACAAATTATGAATATTTTAAATAATGAAAATATGCATAAAATATTATATTTTTATGACCACAGAAGTAGTAAATATTGGATAAAAAAGCAGACCCCTTCCAAATTATGAATATTCTGGAAAATAATTTAGTAATCAGGACAGAGACAGTTACTCAGCATGGAAGCAGCTGTTGGTGTAGGAATTTCAAAGACTGGCATTACATTTATATAGTGAAGATGACTACCTCTTGTGATTATTTTATTCAAAAATTTCTATTGAACACTGTGTGCCAATTACTTTCATATGAGACTAGATCTAATATTTACTGAGCACCCACTATGTACCAGGCACTCTACATATTGACTCCACTAAATCCTCATGACAATTCCTTGAGGCAGATATTGGTTTGAGTCATGTGAAATTTCCATTTTCATGGGTCAAAAAGGTCGAATATTGGAAAATTCTTAGAGTCTGACCTGAATGTTAATGTTTTGTTGTGTTTTTTTTTATTTTATTTTATAGGTAGCTCAGAGAAAATAAGTAAGTTGAAGTTTATACAGCAAATACATGGAAGTGTTGGGACTTCAACCCAGATTCTTGCCACCCCACCACACCCAAACTTATCTTAAATAATTTTTATTAAATTGAAAGGATCCCACAGCCCTCCTAACTATAAACTAACTTCCCCATGCCTACCTAAGCCAAAACAACTAAACGGTTTGTGTCTGGTCTTCAGTTTACAAATTTGATTCTGTTACAATCCTTCTTTCTCTATACACCTATGGCTCTTCTTTCATTAGCTTCATTATGACTATAGTCATTGGATTTTCTGAACCAAAACTTGGAACATGTCATCAGATAAAAACAGGTACTTATGAGGAAAAGGATATAAAATAATTATGACTGATACTATTGTAAGAAATTCTGGAAGAATGCTTATTACAAACACATTGTCTGCAGACTGTAGTATAATTTTTATTTTTTTAGGTGACTGGCACATTCTACTTGTGTCTCCCTTAGGGCAGGTTTTATTTTACTGCTATATGTGGAACATCTGTAATTTTGCACACAAAAACACCAGAGCATTTCTAGTGGTAGGCAGAGGCAATCAGGAGTACAATGGCTGGGACTGTGCTTAACAGCAGGACTAAAACATTCTCCTTTCTCTCCAAAACTGCAGGAGTAGTGAGCATTCTTGCATTCTAAGACAACTATTTACCAAGTACTTATACATTGGGTGTTTTATTAGATGCTGTATAATATATGTGAGAGGCTTCTATGGAAAGGGAAAGATCTGATCAAGTCTTGAACATAAATTATGCAGAGAATAATAAAGATCATGGTCTCAAACTAGCATGGATCAAAATTAACTGGAGGGCTTTGAAACATAGATTGCTGTGTCCACCCCAGAGTCTCACAGTCAGTAGATATGAGGTAAGACCCAAGAATTTGCATTTTTAAATGATTTTTTTAAAGATTTTATTTATTTATTTGATAGAGAGAGATCACAAGTAGGCAGAGAGGCAGGCAGAGAGAGAGGAAGGGAAGCAGGCTCCCCACTGAGCAGAGAGCCCGATGCAGGGCTCGATCCCAGGATCCTGGGATCAGGACCTGAGCCGAAAGCAGAGGCTTTAACCCACTGAGCCACCCAGGCACCCCAAGAATTTGCATTTTTAACAAATTCCCAAACTATGCTCATGCTGCTGATCTAGCAACCATACTTTGAGAATGACTCCTACGGACCACTGAAGATTCAGGAAGTAGGATGAGCAATACTACAGATGATGGAAGCAACATGAGGAGTCTGGCCTGTCTGGAATATAAATATAGCTATTGAGCTACTCTGACTTGTCCCCTCTGAAGACAATCTACCTCATTGCAATCTGGGGCACTCTCCTAGATCTGATTCATCTCCATCAAGCACAACTTTGGCATCTGACAGAATGAGAGACAGCTTCCAATTATCCATCCACCCAAGTTAGAACCCTTAAGGAAGTATCCAGCAGGAGTCACTCCCTTACCTCTAATAATACTATACTTTATCTCTGTAGGGTTGCTTATTAAGGCCACTTAAGTCTTTAGGCCTCGCTGGAAAAAAAAATTATCTAAGGTACTCAAGTGGCTTGGTTCTTTACTAAAAGAAAGCTATCACTTTCATAACTATTTACAATCTTGTTTCCAAAAATTTGTAGAAATCAAATTTCCTAATTGTCTCCCTGCTAATGCCAGTCTTTAATCTACTCTGTCACTTCCTAATTCTCTGGTAATCTTTTTTTTTTCTTTTTTTTTATTTAAGCTTTTTTTATTTAAACATATAATGTAACCCCACCACCCTCTCCCAACCCCTCTCTGGTAATCTTAACTTCAAATGATACAAGACATTTATTTCACAATCTCTCACTAGTTGCAGATCATTGCATATCTAAGCTCATCTTGTATTGCTGATTTAAACAAAGTGAGAAATCTGAGGCTTAATCAATAGTTCCCATATTGATTAATGGACCTTGACCCACATGCTACAGTAAAGTACATTCAATGAGGTAGTACAACATGTTATCTTCTTTGTCTTACCAAACTAAATCATTAACGTGAACAGAGTGGCTAATGGGCACAATAGAGAATATATTGCCTGATTGAGAGGGAAAAAAAATACCTTACATCATTAAAAAAGAAGCTCTACCCCTAGGCATCTTCTTCTATTTATCTACCATCCACCTATTACTTACTCTATGAACAATGATCTTACTTCATTGAGCGTGGTTTTAAACTCAGCAATGGTATCAGTAAGACCAAACTTAAAAAAAAAAAAAAGTCAGATGTCAAAAAAGCAAGTGGGAAACCAAGGACAATAAAAAAAAAAAAAGAAGAAGAAAAACAAGAAGGTAGGTGACAAAAATGATTTTATTACAGAGAGCAAAGAGGAATAGCCAAAATATATTTAAAGGTAACAACAATAATAAAGCCATTAGAAACTCATTTAGACTTTTCCTCTTACAGAGACTTTTCCTTTGTTAGACTTTTCCTCTTATAGAGACATTAACAGTTCTGTACATACATGGGAAAGAGCTTCAGAGTTCCCTTTTCCTACAGATGAAAAGGCTTACTGTCCAAAGGACTATTTGCAGTTTAGAGATAGCCCCTAAATACATAGAGCTGTTCACAAAATGCCACAGTGAAACAGAAGGAAGACAGCGGTCTTCCATGGATGTCTGATTACTTTTATTTATTTAGGAACATGTCTGCTTTTTAAACGAATGTAATCACATATAATATGGAACCCATCTAAAATAGAATAACTCAGAATTAAAAAATATAAGAAGAAGCATTCCAATTAGTAACTAGAGGTATATATTTTCCCTAAAGACAGAAAAGGATTTAAAAATTTCAGGTTTGTAAAAGTGAGTCTTCAGATTAGCTACGTATCAGTATACATAAGCATATAATTATTTGTCCCAAGGTATTTTCTCTTAATTTATTCTATTTACATGGCCTACAATAAAGTTGAGTGCAAGCAGATAAGCAAATACATGATTTGCATTTGTGTACAATAAAATGTCAACAATTTAGAACCAACGAAATTAGACGCCATAAATTAATCAGGTTGGGACTGAAGTTTGTACCATCTTTACAAAATAATTTACTAAGTAAATCAATAGTGCAAACACAATTATAAGACATTTTTTAAGCACATTATTATATTAATTCTTTGTGTGTCAATGATATTCCCAATGGCAAAAAAGTTAAAGTTAAGCACAGAACACCCTTGACCACAACTTGTTAGCTCTTACGCCTGTGCATTTTTAAATTCCTCCATGTTTCAAGTGATTTCAGCATCACAGCTGAACCCTCCACACTGGGCCTGTGCCTCCTTTCCTCATTGTATGTTTGCCCCTGACCACAACAGCAACTTGAGAGCTCCAGCTCCTGCTCGCATAGGAATCAGGTGGAAAACTGAATCCAAAAATAGAGGAAAAGAAGAAACAGAAATGTAAGGAGTCAGACCCCAAAGCAGCCTGCCCTTCAGGAATAACCAGCCTAAAATAGACACATGAAAAATTGCTCAACACCACTTGGCAACAGGAAAAAAAAAAAATACAACCACAATGAGATATCACCGTGCACTGGTCAGAATGGCTAAAATTAACAAGTCAGGAAAAAACAGGTGTTGGCAAGAGTGCAGAGAAAGAGGAGCCATCTTACACTGTTGGTGAGAATGCAAACTGGTGCAGACTTTCTGGAAAACATTACCGAGGTTCCTCAAAAAGTTGAAAATAGAGCTCATTACAACCCAGCAATTGCATGACTAGGGATTTACTCCAAAGATACAAATGTAGTGATCCAAAGGAGCACGTGCACCCCAATGTTTACAGCAGCAGTGTCCCCAATAGCCAAACTACAGAAAGAGCCCAGATGTCTCTCATCAACAGATGAGTGGATAAGGAAGATGTGGTATATATATATTGGTATCTCATCATATATTGGTATCTCATCATATGATGAAATACTACTCAGCCATCAAAAAATGAAATCTTGCCATTTGCAATGACATGGATGGAACTAGAGAGTACTATGTTAAGCGAAATAAATCAATCAGAAAAAGGCAGTTATCGTATGATCTCACTAATATGTGGAATTTAAAAAACAAAAAGGATCAGAGGGGAAGCGAGGGGAAATTAAAATGACAAAAATTAGAGAGGGAGACAAACCATAAGAGACTCTTAATCATAGGGAAAAAACAGGGTTGCTGGAGGGATGTGGGGTGGGGGAAAATTTAAATTAAATTAAATTAAATCACACTTGTGATTCTCCTAAAAAAACAAAACAGTAAAATCGAGTATAATCACTAACAAAACTAAAAGATTATAGCTACTTTGGAGCATATTAAATTCAGAAGCAAAAACACCTGTTTCAAAAAATATATATAGAAATCAAGCTAATATCCAAAATTATTGAAGTGAATATTATATTATTCAAAGATTTAAACTTCATTAAGTATTTTGGAAAATTTTTATCTGACCCACTATAAGACCTAATTAGTACTGATATCACACATTTTGTCACAATTATATAATTCCTTTGTGTTCAATATAATTTTTCAATTTTACAATCTATATTAACATATAATTAGTATATACTAGTAATTGCAGGTTATCTAATTAATAAATCAGTATTAGAATTTTGAAAGTTTAGTGTAACTAATGGTTTTATGAGAAAACTGTTATTTTTAAAATGAAATGTATGTTTTTATCAACAGTTATATGCCAATAAGTTAAGCAAACTAGATGAAATGGATGCATTCCTGGAAACCTATAAACTTCCAAAATTGAATCAGGAAGAGATTGACAACCTGAATAGACCAATATCTAGTAACAAGATTGAAGCAGTGATCAAAAACCTCCCAAAAAACAAGAGCCCAGGACTTGACAGATTCCCTGGGGAATTCCACCAAATATTCAAAGAAGAAATAACACCTATTCTCCTGAAGATGTTTCAAAAAATAGAAACAAAAAGAAAACTTCCAGATTCTTTTTATGAAGCCAGCATTACCCTGATTCCCAAACCAGGTAAAGACCCTACCACAAAGGAGAATTTCAGACCAGTATCTCTGATGAATATGGATGTCAAGATTCTCAAAAAGATCCTAGCTAATAGGATCCAACAGTAAATTGGAAATATTATCCACCGTGACCAGGTGGGATTTATCAATGGGATGCAAGGGTGGTTCAACATTTGAAAATCAATCAATGACAGAACAAATCAATAAGAGAAGAGAGAAGAACCATATGGTCCTCTCAATTGATGCAGAAAAAGCATTTGACAAGATACAGCATCCATTCTTAATTAAAATTCTTCAAAGTATAGGGATAGAGGGAACATTCCTCAACTTCATAAAACCTATCTATGAAAAAACCACAGCAAATATCATCCTCAGTGGGGAAAAGCTGACAGCCTTCCCTTTGAGATCAGGAACATGACAAGGATGTCCACTCTTGCCACTCTTGTTCAATGTAGTACTAGAAGTCCTACCAACAGCAATCAGACAACAACAAAAAAATAAATAAAATAAAAGGTACTCAAATTGGCAAAGAAGAAGTCAAACTCTCTCTCTCTCTTCACAGATGACATCATACTTTATATGGAAAACCCAAAAGACTCCACTCCTAAACTATTAGAACTCATATAGCAATTCAATAATGTGGCAGGATACAAAATCAATGTATAGAAATCAGTTGCCTTCTTATACACTAACAGTGAAAATATAGAAAGGGAAATTAGAGAATCGATTCCACTTATTATAGCACCAAGAACCATAAGATACCTGGGAATAAACCTAACCGAAGAGGTAAAGGATCTGTACTCAAGGAACTACAGAACACTATAGAAAGAAACTGAAGAAGACACAAAAAGATGGAAGACCATTCCATGCTCATGGATTGGAAGACTAAACATTGTTAAAATGTCTATACTGCCTAAAGCAATCTATACTTTCAGTGCCATCCTGATCAAAATTCCACTGATATTTTTCAAAGAGCTGGAACAAACAATCCTAACATTTTTATGGAACCAGAAGTGACCCCGAATTGCTAAGGAAATGTTAAAAAAGATAAACAAAACTGGGGGCATCATGTTGCCTGATTTCAAGCTTTACTACAAAGCTATGATCACCAAGACAGCATGGTACTTGCACAAAAACAGACACATAGACCAGTGGAACAGAGTAGAGAGCCCAGATATGGACCTTCAACTCAGTGGTCAAATAATCCTCAACAAAGCAGGAAAAAATATAGAGTGGAAAAAAGACAGTCTCTTCAATAAATGGTGCTGGGAAAATTGGACAACTATGTGTAGAAGAATGAAACTCAACCATTCTCTTACACCATACACAAGGATAAATTCGAAATGGATAAATCAAGACCTCAACATGAGGCAGGAATCTATCAAAATGCTAGAGGAGAACATAGGCAGTAACCTCTTTGACATCAGCCACAGCAACTTCTTTCAAGATACATCTCCAAAGGCAAAAGAAACAAAAGCAAAAATGAACTTTTGGGACTTCATCAAGATCAAAAGCTTCTGCACAGCAAAGGAAACAGTCAACAAAACAAAGAGCCAACCCATGGAATGGGAGGAAATATTTGCAAATGACACTACAGACAAAGGGCTGATACCCAATATCTATAGAGAATTTCTCAAACTCAACACACACAAAACAGAAAATCATGTCAAAATGGGCAGAAGACATGAGCCGACACTTCTCCAAAGAAGACATATGGCTAACAGGCACATGAAAAAATGTTCATCATCATTAGCAATCAGGGAGATTCAAATCAAAACCACATTGAGATACCACCTTACATCAGTTAGAATGGCAAAAATCAACAAGGCAGGAAACAACATGTGTTGGAGAGGATGTGGAGAAAGGGGAACCCTCTTACACTGTTGGTGGGAATGCAAGTTGGTGCAGCCACTTTGGAAAACAGCGTAGAGGTTCCTTAAGAAATCAAATGTAGAACTATCCTATAACCCTGCAATTGCACTACTGGGTATTTACCCCAAAGATACAGATGTAGTGAAAAGAAGGGCCATCTGTAACCCAATGTTCATAGCAGCAATGGCATAGTTACCAAACTGTGGAAAGAACCAAGTTATCCTTCAACAGACGAATGGATAAAGATGTGGACCATATATACAATAGAGTATTATGCCTCCATCAGAAAGGCTGAATACCCAATACTTTTGTAACAACATGGACAGGACTGGAAGAGATTATGCTGAGTGAAATAAATCAAGCAGAGAGTCAATTATCATATGGTTTCACTTACTTGTGGAGCATAACGAATAACACGGAGGACATTGGGAGATGGAGAGGAGAAGTAAGATGGGGGAAATTGGAGACTATGGACTCAGAAACAAACTGAGGGTTTTGGAGGGTAGGGGGTTGGGAGTGGGTGAGCCTGGTGGTATTATGGAGGGCATGGAGCACTGGGTGTGGTACATAAACAATGAATTTTGGAACACTGAAAAATTTTTAAATTAAATTTTTTAAAAAGAAAGAAATTGTGCTTTTTTTTAAAGATTTTATTTATTTATTTGACAGAGAGAGATCACAAGTAGGCACAGAGAGAGAGAGAGGAGGAAGCAGGCTCCCTGCCCAGCAGAGAGCCCGATATGGGACTCGATCCCAGGACCCTGAGATCACGACCTGAGCCGAAGGCAGAGGCTTAACCTACTGAGCCACCCAGGTGCCCAGAAATTGTGTTTTTAATTCCCACACTGATTAAATCATTTCAAAGGAATATAAACATTAATTTATTGGCTTTTGACAAGAACAACAAAAAAATATTGAATATACCCGGTTTGTCCAAAGATTCAAGTTAATTACATAAACTTAGATGTTTATATTATTTTTAAAAAAGAAAAAGGAATGGCCAGCCTATGTTGACTGCTACCCCTCCCAAAGGCTCTCTTACTGAGCTCTGTGTTCCATTTCTAGGACTGCCATAACAAATTACCACAAACCAGGTATCTTTAAACACCAGAAACTATTCTCTCATAATTCTGGTACCAGAAGTCCAAAATCAAAGCTTTCCAGGGCCACATTCTGAAGGAGAAAGCTTTTCCCTCATCTCTCACAGATGCTTGTGGCTTCTGATGTTCTCTGGCTTGTGACAGCTTCTCTCCAGCTTCTGTCTGGGTCCCCACACAGACTTCTTCTCCATGCATGAGCAGAGTGCTTTTTAGCTGACAGTGCCGTTCCACATAGGACCATCATCCCATCTCATGATCATACTCTATAACTGAGGTGCTGATATTTTCCTTTTGCAGAAGAAATAACTGAATTCAGAGGGACCTAAGATGACTTAGCTAGGTGGAAGGAGAACAGAGTCTTAACTAAACTCCAGGTCTTCTAAGTTCAAATCTGAAACATTCCCACCATACCAACCTATCCCTCTCTTCTCACACATACATACAAGGTAAAATATTTTCAAAGCATTTTTCCATTGTAAGTGAATTACCAGTAATTACAGATGTATGGAATGTCAAGGATCTTCTTTTATATAAAAAAAAATCAATATATTCCTGAAGTGGGTTTTGGACAAGTTCTCACCTAACCCAGACTGTGGTTCTCAACCTCAGCTGCACATCAGAATCTCTCGGGTCTGGGGCTGAGGACTATGTATGTTTAACAAACTACCCAGTAATTTCACCCAGGTGCACCCAGAATTGAGAATCCTGGACTATGGGATTTTAGACCTTAGTTTATTCTTTATTACACACACACACACACACACACACACACACACACACACGATGACTTTTCATTAATTGTTTTCTAAAAGCAAAAGTAACAGTCCCAACCACATCTTTTATATAAGAAGATAATAATATTCTTAACCAAACTATTGTGACACTATAGGGACACTAATACAATGCTGGATTTGGTTCTAGTGCTGGTCAGCTGGAGCCCTGGACACCCCTCAGGGTGGGGCATTCTCTCTTCTATGCAATGTCTAGTCTTCAGTGTGCAGTTCTGTGATGGAGATGTCTAGGGCTCTGGTGGGGAAAGGATAAACAGACATTTCATCCCTGATACCGGCTATTTAATCCCTTCTGTGAGTAGGTTTTTTTAGTCATTTCTGTAAGCCTAAGGGCTTTTATTCTCCATGTCTGTAATTACAAATAAAGTCAACCCAGTTGCCCAAACAAGCAGATTTTTGTAGTACTAGTTCTGAAGACACATTTACCCTGTGCTCCTAATAAAACAGCAGTTCAACTCCAGTGAGCAAAGCAAAGGCAGAATACAGTAGACAGAGTACCAGTTTCACAGGGTGGGTTGTCCTTAGCCCTCAAAGTTATAGTATCCCATACATAGCAAAACATTATAGAGCAGCTCAGCTACAACGAAGTCCACACATTATTCAATCATTAAAAAGAAAAGAAAAGAAAATCCTGCCATTTGAAACAATATGGATGGATCTTGAGGGAATTATGCTAAGTGAAATAAGTCAGGGAAAAACAAATACCACATAACTCTCACTTATATGTGAAATCTAAAAAGACAAAACTCAGAAAAAGGAGATCAGTCTTGTGGTTACCAGAAGTGGGGAATAAGAGGAAGGGGAATTAGTTGGAGGAAAGTGGTCAAAAGCTACAAACTTCCAGTTATAAGAGAAGTAATTACAAGGGATGTAATGGACAGCATGATGGCTGTAGCTAACACTGCTGTAGGATATACAGGAACATTGTTAAGAGAGTACTTCCTAAGAGTTGTCATCACAAGGAAAAAACTTTTCCTTTGTTCACTTTCTCTCTTTATTCTATTTGAGATGACAGGTGCTAACTAAACCATTTGTGGCAATCATTTCACAATATATGTAAGTCAAACCATTATGCTGCACAACTTAAACTCATACAGTGATGTGTATCAGTTATATCTCAATAAAACTAGAATAAAATTTAATTTTTTAAATAACATAAAAAAAGAATTCCATGAGAAGACAAAAAAAAAAAAAAAAGGTAGCCTAAGGGCCAAGTTGTCTGCTCCTGAATGGATGGATTGGAGACCAGCTGGAGCAGAGTTTCTTGACCTGGAGTTCATACCTTCCCACCCCACCCACACAGAAAAATAAAGCACAAAAAAGTGAATGTAAAATTCAGTTAACTCTGTGCCTGTCTGAACTTTTCAGGGAACAATGCCTATGTAGATTTATCAGATTCTCAGAGGGGTTTGTGGCTCAAAAAAAGGCTTGGAATCACTGTTATCCAAGAATACACAGTCTGTGTGTTTTCCTATAAATTTATTTTCTCTCAAATCAGATTTGATAGTCTTTTGTTCATTCACAGGGCCCTCGTCCCCAGCATGGATCCTTGTGTGACATAGTCTTTCAATAAATCTGTATGAGGTAAATAAAAGTTGGCCAGGAGAGCGTGTCCATGATGGCTGAAAGGACCTAGAAGTGATGCCTTCTTTGTGGCTTTAACAGTCCCCTGGCCAAGGAGATCCTGAAAAGAATGTGGGTGAGAAAGTGCCCAAAGGCAAGGCCCAAACTATCCCCAGAAGTTATGTGTAAATCTCTCCAGGACTTAGATAAATGAATGATCAAGGGCTCAGAGTTCCTCACCATAGATCAAGATTGCCATAATTTTAGTGGCATTTAAATCGCTTGCCTACAGAAGTATGCCAGCCTATCAAATTATATATGTGTGTTCAATGGCAGTCATTGGCAATATTGATATACGTTTTCCTCTTAAATGGACTGATCACTCATTTAGCTGTCATCTTGCGTCTGCCACTGAAAACAGAGAAGACAAATTGAGTCCATTTTTCAAATTCAGCAGAGTTATTTATTTTGTTAAGCACAACATATTCATCTCTGCTAGTTTTCATACTGCAGCAAGAGAGTCAAGCCATCCAGTTGTAAAACTAATTAATAGAAACAACCTTTGAATTACTAGACTGGCAGTCTGGCATTGCTGATTAGATCATCACGGGAATAGTGAGTTGTAAAATTATTATTAAAATAAATCCAGATTTTCATTTTATTATAGGAAAGGGATTTCTAACCAAAAATTTTTTTAATTCAGGTAAAACTGGTATATAACGTTTTATTAGTTTCAGGTGTTCAACATAATAATTTGATATTGGCACACACTACAAAGTGATCACTAAAATAAGTCTAGTTACCACGCATCACCACACCATTGACCCCCATCCTCCTTTTCACTCACTCCTCAACCTCCTTCCCCTCAGAATGCCAATCTGTTCTCTGTATCTATGAGTTTTATTTTGTTTTATTTTTTAGAGTTCACATACAAGTGAAATCATACTGTATTTGTCTTTGCCTGACTTTTTCAGTTACTATAACCACCCAGAGTCTATATATATTGTCACAAATGGCAAAATTTCCTTCTTCTTTTTTTTTTAAAGATTTTATTTTATTTATTTGTTAGAGAGAGAGAGAGAGAGAGCACAGGCAGAAAGAGTGGCAGGCAGAGGCAGAGGGAGAAGCAGGCTCTCCGCTGAGCAAGGAGCCCGATGTGGGACTCGATCCCAGGACGCTGGGATCATGACCTGAGCCGAAGGCAGCTGCTTAACCAACTGAGCCACCCAGGCATCTCTCCTTCTTCTTTTTTGCATCTGAGTAGTATCCCATTGTATGTGTATCCCCCACATCTTCTTTATCCATTCATTTACTGATGGACACTTTGGTTATTCACATATCTTAACCAAGAATTCTTTGCTTTTATTTGGCATGGGGGCAGCTGCAATATTTTTCACTTTTTAGTTATTCTCATGTCATGTAAATGTAGCTGAGAAAATATGTCATTTTTGGAGTTCTTCCAAGAAAAAAACTCTGAATAGAAAGAAAGAGAAAATGACTACCTCTAAATAACCTATGCCTGTTCAAGAATATGCAGTTCACATCCAAGCTGATGGGGGACTGGAGGAATTTTCATACAGTTCTGATTTCTAAAAATAAAAATGAATCTAAAGACTATCCTTGAAACATGAATTCTCACCTTCTGTCATGACTTTTTCCCCTCCACCTGTCTGGCCTTCCAAATGAAAACACTAGCCATTCAAGTTTCTTTTCTTTGCATCATAAAGAAACATCTATAGGAGCACTATATTGATTTCTTAAAGATTAGAATCCTCTGCTACTCAAAAGCTACTAAATATGTTTACCTCAGAAACATGGGGAACATGGTCTATTTTGTCACCATTTGAAAGCACTAAAGAGATAGACAAAATATAAACTCTCTGAAGACCACTTCAAACATGTATTGCTCAGTCACCTGTATCTTTCAAAATGCTTTTTAAAAAAATTTTAATGCCTATTCTTTCCTTTCACAAGAAATATTTTGTACAAAGCTATTATAAAGTGAGTTGTTCACTGAAAAAAAATGCCTGAGGAATAGAATTTTATATATGCTATGAAATAACCAGCCAAGTCTGTTACTCCACGTTTAGTTTCTGCAACACCTCCAGTCATCCAAGGGCAGAACTACCAGAAACTCAGTGAACATTATTTTTGGTACATTAGTAAACATTGTAGAGCCATGTCCAGCCCAAGAATTATTTTTGAAGAGTTAATTGTATAATTTTCTCACCCTACAGAAACAGAATTTATAGAAAGCTCTACAATAAACATGCATCATAAACATGGGGTCCAATAGCACAGTTGCACAATTCAACTCACTCACCTCACCCTAATGCCAACTATGTCTTAGCTTGTCTTTACTAAAATGTTGATATTTTGTTCATTATAATTTTCAGTATTAATTTTGATTTTTTAAAATATTATCATCTTGGTAGCTACACTTGTGGTGAGCATAGCATAGACTTGTCAAATCACCATGTTGTACACTTGAAACAAATGTAACATTGAGTATCAACTGTACTTCAATAATACATATATTTAATTACTTTTATTATCTTCATTACTGTTTTTTGGCTTGCCCTTAAATCTTGCACCTGAGAAAGTACAACACTCACCAAATGGTCCCAGCCCCAACCATGACCTCTGTAGAGCTAATCCTAAATTTCTCTACCAGAGGGAAGGATCATGTTTAATGTGATGGCTCTTTAAAATAAAAAAAAAGAACTTGTCATATTTTTTCTTCCTACAACCATACCAATACATATCCATCATATTTACTTAGAAAAAAAAAAAAAGGAAAAATTGAAACATCCTTAGTCCCACGACTTAGTAATAACTACTGTTAATGACTCACTATATGTTTCTAGACTGTTTTCTAAGCTTATATGAAAGATGATACATAAAAATTGAATATTTAAAAGGTATGGTTATATGACAATTTTCCAGGTTAGCCATGACTTAAAAGAAATGACATCATTTCATTCACTGGTAAATTTATTCAAATTAACTGGTATATTTATTTTTTTAAATACAATCTCTCTGTAAATGTGGAGGATTTCATTATCGATATACATCAGGCTTTCCTAAGCATACAAGTAGGTTTCAATGAAACTTTTACAAGTAAGAAGGAGTATGCACCTAAATTGTTATAATTAAAATAAGACCACTATCCTCAAAGGAAAATATAATCAAATGGGAATAAGGTCAGATATCCAAATTCATAAATCAGAAATTGATGTAGTTCTCCAAATAAATGTTACAAATGCAAAAATTTCTAAGATTCACTTAAAAGCATAATGATAATCTCTCTCTCACTCTTGTTCTCACTGTCTACAACTATCTACTTCTCTATCTATCCATTTATCTATCAATACACTTAACCCATAAGTCATTAAATACAAGGGTTATCATTCCTACTAGTATTCCTATCACTTCAGCACAGTGAAGAACATTATGGACCTTGGTATCAGAAAGCCCAGGCTTGGACACCAAATGTTTATTTTGGGGAAAGTTACATTATTGCTTTAATCCTAAGTGTTCACATCTGTTAAGCCATAAAAATACTTATCTTTATAAGGTTGCTGCAAGAATTAAATAATCTCTTAAATGCTTACCATGATGTGTGGTAGGAGTAAGCATTCAATGCACCTAAATTTTTATAATTAAAATAAGGCCTGTATCCTCAAAGAATAGTATAAATGGGAGGAAAAGCCTTGTATTTAAATAATGCAAATGTAGTAATGTAAAATGACTTTTTTAAATGTTGCTAAAAATGAGGGTAGTCAAATCTTGGGCTCAGATTTTGAAATTCATTTAATTTAATGGGCTTACTTTATAATCATTCTCTGTTTATGAGGATCCCTTCAAGTACTAAGCAATATATTTGCCAAAAAGAAAATTAATATGAATAACTATATAAAATATCTTAGCTATTTTAGCTTTCTTTTTTCAATTGATTTTCCAATACTGAGGAAAAATAAAATACAGAGAATAAAATTATATCATATAGTATACCTATGTGACAAAGGTAATACATAATATCAAAACACAATCAAGAAATTATGGATAAAGCTCAGTGCTATAATCAAATAAAACCAATAGAACTTACTTTACGTTTACAACATGGACCCCATTTAGGCTTATATCAGAATTACATGTCTTGAAAGCAATATACACCCTATAAATATTTATTTATTTGACTCTAAAATATCTATAATGGAAGTATATAGAACAGAAAATGTTAATCCCCCATCTGTAGTATAAGTTACCATCAGGGAGTGCAACTAGAAAGAATCAAATTGAAACATTATGGAAGTTCCTCAAAAAATTAAAAATAGAACTATCATATGATCCAGCAATTCCACATCTGGGTATTATTTGAAGAGAGTAAAAACACTAATTTTAAAAGATACATGCACCCCTCTGTTCCTTGTAGCATTATTTACAATAGCCAAGATATGGAAGCAAACCAGGTATTCCCTGATGAATAAATAAAGAAATGGTGGTGGGGACGCCTGGGTGGCTCAGTTGGTTAAGCAGCTGCCTTCGGCTCAGGTCATGATCCCAGCGTCCTGGGATCGAGTTCCACATCAGGCTCCTTGCTCAGCAAGGAGCCTGCTTTTCCCTCTGCCTCTGCCTGCCATTCTGTCTGCCTGTGCTCGCTCCCGCTCTCTCTCTGATAAATTAAAAAAAAAAAAAGAAATGGTTGTGTATGTACACACACACACACACAGGAATATGAATCAGGCATTAAAAAAAAAAGAAGAATAAATCTTGCCACTGTGACAACTTGGATGGACCTTGAGGGACTTATGCTAAGTGAACTAAGTCAGAAAGGAAAAGATAAATACCATGTGATCTTGCTTATATGTAGAATCTAAAGAAATAAAGCAAAACAAAAAATGAGCCCATGATATAGAACACAGATCAGTGGTGGGAAAAATAGGTGGAAGGGGTCAAAAGTTACACATTTCAGTTAATAAAATGAATACATCATGGAGATGTAATGTAAAGCATGGTGGCTATAGTTAACAATACTGTATTGCATATTTGAAAGTAGCTAGGAGACTAGATCTTGAATGTTCACATCACAAGAAAAAAATTAAAATTATATATGATGATGGATGTTAACTGGACTTATTGTGCTGATCATCTCACAATATATACAATATTGAGTCATTATGTTGTACACCTAAAACTGAAATCATGTGATGTCAATTATACCTCATTTTTTTAAAAAATGAAAGAATCAAACTGGAAGGATAAAATGCCATCTATACCAATGACACCATCCAAGAGACTCTCAATCTCAGATTACTTTCAAGTATACCCAAAAGTGTAGTTAAGTAGATATAAATTCAGGGAAATGTGACCAAATTATGATTCTAGCCACTTAGCCTTAATAATTATGTGGCACCCTGTGTGAAGAAAGAGTGTACTATCATAAAAGGACTGAATTGCATAGTATAGAAGGAGAAATTAGAACAACAAAATTTCAGCACCATTCAGAGAACATCCTGATTACCAAAGAAGAATGTTCTCTCTCTGGTAGCTGTAGATCTATAAATAAAGAAACATGGGTCAGATTAATGTAGCTTCATGTCACCCATCCTCAGCCTCATTTACCTAAATCCATTTATTATGGTGCCATGATGAGTATAATGAGGTTTCCCAAGTACAGTTATGGCTCCTTCCTGCTAAGAACTCCAGTGCCTAGAGAACCCTCAGGCTCTGCCTTCTCCCCACCTTTTTAAACATACTCTTTGCATCAGATGTCTCTGCTTTTAATTTCCTTTCTAGGCTTCTGCCACTCTTCTCAGACACTCCATATCTTTAATTATCTCTCCATTTCAATTGTATCCTGAATGCCATCTTTCTGATTTCTTTTGTCTAAAAAATAATCCATATCTGAATCATCCAATCAAACTTATATAATTTCATCTAATGATGCCTTCTGATTTGTGTAATATCCCAGCCATTTTTCAGAACTTGATAGATAGTAATACGCTGCTATTTTCTGAAGATGTGGAATAATTATCTACAATGATGACAGTTTTGTCTATCTCCAAATTATTCTTACATGAGCAGTTCTAGACTGGATAAAAAGCATGCAAGTATTATTTCAGGAATTCAGGAATCTCTTAGCATCTATACAGGATCTTGTCATAATAGAAAAGCAGGTAGTATGCAAAGACAGTTAAAATTGTGTAAAAAGGATAGGAGAGCCAAATTGAAAAGCCTAGAACTAGTGAAAGAGGAGGTCATTTAAGTATCAATGATAATAATAACTGCAATATTAAAACACACCAGAACTATTATTATGAATACATAATACATTAAAAACCCATTGCTCTCCTTTGGAATATGCTAAGAAACCTGTTCTTTTGTAAGCTCATAAAGAATCTAACTATATTAGATTCAGGTCATGATCTCGGGGTCCTGGGATCAAGTTCCGCATTGGGCTCTCTGCTCGGCAAAGAGCCTGCTTCCCTCCTCTCTCTCTGCCTGCCTCTCTGCCTGCTTGTGATCTCAATCTCTCTCTGTCAAATAAATAAATAAAATCTTAAAAAAAAAAGTAAAGAAGCAAATGAGGTTTGCCCTACCACTGCCCCCAGTTTAACTGCCTGATTATCCATGTCTTGCAGGGAAAGAGAACCCAGATAATGCCTTGCGGGGTGATGACCTGAAGAGATAGGAGAGTCCAGGGAGGTCAAGGCAGTCAAAGCTTGTGAGGTATAATTCATGGAGGCAGAAGCTGCATTCAGAGAGAAACTTTGAAATCTGCAGAGTGATCCCATCCCCTTGAATCTTTAGACAAGTGCTGGCATAGATATATATATATATATGAATAAGAGAAGATGAGGGTGGTAGAAGAACTAATGGAAGTAATAAGCCAACATTCACTAGGGCTAGGAACTGTTTATGTCCCCACCATCCACAGTGGAAACACCTCATAAGACATTGGCATCAGATAGGATTCTCTGGAGGGTATCCTATTAGCACTGAGGCTAAAATAACATTCTAACCAACTTAAGCCACAAAAGGGAGAGACTGATACCAAATAACTTAACTGCATATTAGGGGGGAAAGAAGTCTAATACTACCTAAAGGAATCTAGCACTCCAGAATGTAAAATTCACAATGTTTAGCCTTTAGTCAAAAGTTATGAGGTAAGCAAAGAAGCAGAGGAATCTGAGCAATAACTGAAAAAATCAACAAGTTAAAAGTCATAAACGACAGAAATGATGGAATTAACTGATAAAGGTCTTAGAACACTATAAATGTATTCTAAATGTTCAAGAAGGTAGAGGGAAACATACATATTATGAGGAGACAAATGTAAGATATAAAATACAGCCAAATGGGACTTTTTTTTCCTAAAGGAACTTTAAGAGATTAAAAAAAAATCTCTGTAATAAAAACTACACTAGAAGAGACTGACAATGTATTAGATATTGCCAAATAAAAGACTAATAAACTTGAAAAGACAGAAATAGGAATTACCCAAAATAAATCAGAGAGTAAAAATAGACTGAAAATAAAATAACACAGCCAAAATGACCTGCAGGAAAATATCATGCATTCTAAAATATGTTTAGTTGGAATTCTATAAGGAATAGGAAGTCAGAAAAAAAATATGTATTTAAAAAACAATGGGTGGGGGACGCCTGGGTGGCTCAGTTGGTTAAGCAGCTGCCTTCGGCTCAGGTCATGATCCCAGCGTCCTGGGATCAAGTCCCACATTTGGCTACTTGCCTGGCAGGTAGCCCACTTCTCCCTCTGCCTCTGCCTACCACTCTGTCTGCCTGAGCTCACGCTCACTCTCTCTCTCTAATAAATAAATAAAATCTTTAAAAAAATGGGTAGAAAATTTCCAAAATTAATTAAAACTATATACCATATGGAAATAGTTAACCATGGGTCTCTCAGATTCCTGCACATTGTACATCCAGAGGCACTATCTTTGTTCTGAACTACATTTTGGAAGATGTCTGTATAGCAAAAAACCTTAGAAGGTGCAGTGTATCCTTCTAGAAAAAAGGTAGCTCTGTTTACTGTCTTGGAAGATAGAGATAGTATCACTCTCTAGAACAAAGGAAAAGTATGCTTACTGAACATTATAAAAGATTCAGAGTCCCTAAGCTTAGGTTCCTTGTCTAATACTCAGTTGTCATCTGGACTTCTTCACATCACTTTGTGAGAACTGAACTGAGGAAAATGCCCATACTCTAGCTACTTGTACTGTGAATAATAAAATACTCCTTGAAAGCTGAATAAAATCTCTGCCCATTCACAGGTTTTGACATATATACATTGATTCAAGCAGTTCAACATATCCTAGGAAAAAGAGTCATAAATAAAACCACAGCAAGGAAGATCACATTCAAATTGCTGAAAATTAGTAATGAGGAGAAAATATTAAATGCAGCCATGTAAAAATGTACATTATATCACGTAGGATATAGTTAAAATTGACTGAAGATGTCCCACAAGAAACTCTACAAGGCAGGGGTGCCTGGGTGGCTCAGTCAGTTGAACACCCAACTCTTGATTTCAGCTGGGTCATGATCCCAGGGATGTGGATTCAGGCCTCATATCAGCTCCATACTCAGTGTGGAGTCTGCCTGAGATTCTCTCTCCCTCTCTCTAAAATAACTCCAATTAAGTCTCTCTGCCCCCCCCCACTCTCTCTCTCAAATAAATAAATAAATCTTTTAAAAAAAGAGGAACTCTGCAAGCTAGAAAACAATAAAATAATATTTTTAAAGTGCTGAAAGCAAACAACAACAACAACAACAAAAACGGGAAAAGTATCCTTTAAAAATAAAGGCAAAATGAACACTTCCAACAAACAAAAGTTGACGGGCTTCATTGCCAGCAGATATGCACTACCAGTAATGTCAACAAAATTCTTGAGGCTAAAGGAGAAGAATACTATTTAGAAATTAAAGCCTATAAAAAGAAATAAAGAGAATTTGAAATGGTAAGTATATGGGCAAGTATTTTCAAAATATATTTCTCATTTTTAGTCCCCTTAAAAGATAATTGACTCTTAAAAGTACAAATAATAACAAAGTAAAAATAATAATAATGTACTGTGGAGTTTATAGCATATTTACAAGTTAAGTGTACGATAATAATGGCAAAAAAGAGAGGAGGATATAAATGAAAATGCACTGCTGTGAGGCTCTTCATATTGAGGGGCATACCAACATTTGAAAGTTGACTGTGCTAAGATAAAGATATACTTTGTATGCAGTAGATCAACCCCACAAGAAAAATAAACAGAGTCATAACTATAAGACAATGGTAAAGAAAAATAGAATCTTTTACAACATTCAGTACAAATTAGGGTATAAAAGGGGAGAAGTTAACAAAAACTAGACGTGACAAATAAAAAAACCACAAATTGGTAGATATACGCCCATTATATTAATTTTAAGTGGTCTAAACACTCTAATCAAAATGCAAAGATTGCTGGATTAGATTAAAATAGAAGCAGCCAACTATATATTGGTTATAAGAAATGTACTTTAAATATAGAAAGGTTAAATATAGAAAATTTAAGGCAAAAGTATGAAAAAAGATATATCACAGAAAATATTGGCATGGTTACACCAATACTGGAAAAAGTACATTTCAGCCCAAAATATTCCCATAAACCATTACCTGCCAACAGAATCGACAACCTAGAAGAAATGAATAAATCCCTAGAAACACATAACCTACCAAGACTATAACATGAAGAAATAGAAAATTTGAACAAACTGATTACTAGTAAGGAGATTAAATCAGTACTCAAAAACCTCCCGACAAACAAAAACCCAGGACAAGATGGATTTACTGGTGAGTTCTATCAAACATTTAATTAGCAATAATCGTGCCTCGGATAAACCTCATTGGCTATTATACTGCCACTGTGCAAAGCTTCTATCAAGCATTTAAAGAAAAAATAACACCATTCTTTAAACTCTTCCCCAAAACAAATAAAAACAAAAACAAAAAAACAGAAGCAAAGGGAATACTTCCAAACTTATGAGGTCAGCATTACCCTGATACCAGACAAGAAAAGAAAATTTCAGGTCGGGACGCCTGGGTGGCTCAGTTGGTTAAGCAGCTGCCTTCGGCTCAGGTTATGATCCCAGGGTCCTGGGATCGAGTCCCACATCGGGCTCCTTGCTTGGCAGGGAGCCTGCTTCTCCCTCTGCCTCTGCCTGCCACTCTGTCTGCCTATGCTCGCTCTCTCTCTCTCTCTCTCTAACAAATAAATAAATAAAATCTTTTTAAAAATTATAAAAAAATAAAATTAAAATTAAAAAAAGAAAATTTCAGGTCAATATTCCTAATAAACATAATACAAAAATCCTCAACAAAATAATAGCAAACTGAATTCAACAACACATTAAAAGGATCAGATACCATGATCAAGAGGAATTTGTTCCAGAGGTGCAAGAATGGCTCAACATCTGAAAAATTAATCAATGTGATACACTACATTAACAAAATGAAGGATAAAAATCATATGGGTATCTCAATAGATGTGGCAAATATGTGACAAAATTCAACATCCATTTGTAAGAAAAATTCTCAACAAAGTGGGTAGAAACGGAATATACTGCAACATAACAAAGGCCATATATGACAAGCCTAAGCTAACATACTCAATGGTAAAATGCTGTTCTTTGAGGAAGATGTGGTTGCTGCTACAGCAGAGCCTTGGATGCCCTCCTCTTGTTCCTGACTCACTACTCTTTGCTCTCGGCTGAGAAACAAGTCAGTCAGGAAGCTGTGCCACAGCCATGGTTTTTAAAGACCCCAGGAAGACACCCATGGAACCAGAAGTGGCAGTTCACTAAATTAGAATTATTCTTACCAGCCACGATGTAAGATCTTTGGGAAAGGTATGGGCTGACCTTATCAGAGGTGCAAAGGAAAAAATCTCAAAGTGAAAGAAACAGTTCAGATGCCTACCAAGACTCTGAGAATCACTATCAGAAAACCTCCTTGTGGTGAAGGTTCTGAGACTTGGGATCATTTTCAGATGAGGATCTATAAGCAACTCACTGATTTTTACAGTCCTTCTAAGATTGTTAAGCATATTATTTCTATCAGTATTGAGCCAGGAGTCAAGGTTGAAGTCACCACTGCAGATGTCTAAATCAACCTTTTTAATAAATTATTAGCTGTTACAATAGCCAAGTTATGGAAAGAACTTGATGTCCATCAACAGATGAAAGGATAAAGAAGAGGTGGTATATATATACAATGGAATACTATGCAGCCATCAAAAGAAATGAAATCTTGCCATTTGCGATGACGTGGATGGAACTAGAGGGTATTATGCTTAGCGAAATAAGTCAACTGGAGAAAGACAACTATCATATGATCTCCCTGATATAAGGAAGTGGAGATGCAACAGGGGAGGAGGTTAAGGGGGTAGGAAAAGAATAAATGAAACAAGATGGGATCAGGAGGGAGACAAACCAAAAGAGACTCTTAATGTCATAAAACAAACTGAGGGGGGTGGGGGGGGGGGGTGTTGGGAGGAGGTGGTGGGGTTACATTATATGTTTAAATTTAAAAAATGATTGATATGAAATAAATAAATAAAATCTTTTAAAAAATTGTCAGCTGTTAAATTTTTAAAAATGGGAAAACGCTTGTCCTCTAAGATCAGGAACAAGAAAAAATGTCCACCCTCCCCCACTTTTATTCAACATAGTATTGGAAGTCCTAGCCAGAGCAATTAAGCAAGAAAAAGAAATAAAAAGCATCCAAATTGAAGAGGAAGAGGTAAAACTGTCACTATTTGAAGATGACATGAGATTATATACAGAAAACCCTAAAGACAGCCAAAAAACTGTTAGAACTAATAAATTTAGTAAAGTTTTAGGATACAAAATCAGTATACAAACGTCTTTTGCATTTCTATACACTAATAACAAACTGACCCTAGATATGAAGAAAGTGGAACTCTTCAACATTGCTGGTAATGATATAAAATGGTACTTCCACTTGGAAAAGATTTTGCAGGTTCTTATATAGTTACACATACACTAACCATAAAACTCAGGAATCCCGCTAATGTATATTTACCCAAAAGAAATAAAAACATGTTAATGTTAAACAGTCTCTTGGGTATTTTTAAGAACTAATAACCTGTCACTCCCTTCCAATATAAAATAGGAAGGGGTTTTTAGATATACATATCATAATACTTTAAAAATGAAATTAATGTATACCTGTAATTTGCTTTAAAATAACCCAGAATGGGTGAAACAAACTCATCTGTCGGCTTAATATTATTTTAATTGGATGAGGTGTGCATGGGAGTTCCTTATACTATCCTTTCTATTTTGTATACCATTTTTGAAAGAAACATTAAAAGCCCAGGGGCAAAAATCCTATATTACTTCCTCTTTAATTGACAAACTAAAATAATACCACTTGAAATGTCCTTGATCTTCGAGTAACAAGTGCCAAGGATTACAAATGTTGAGGGAGTGTTACTATCAGCTTGTAGCAGTTGAATTCCCCTTCTCAATTCTTGAAATGGAGGAACCGGCTCAGTAGATGTCACTCAGGCTTAAAGATGTGAGAAGTTATATTCATTCACCTCTCCTTTTTATCTTTATTACAAAGTTTTGACAGCCACAGTTAATGCAGAAAATACTTCTGGTGTTAGGGCAAGTATAATTATTTTGCAGGATAACAACAAACAGACAATCTAATAGGCAGTTTAACTATATCATCAGAAATTAGAAGTCAAGTTTAATACACTTACATCTGGCTTACTACAGTCAAATCTTAGAGATATCAGCTCAAAAGGACCAGAATTCATTATTACAATTGTACCAAAATAGGTAGGAGCAACTTCAAACATTGGAGTTCATAGGAGTTCATCCAGTGCAGCTTTTCATCCAACAATAAGTTTCAGATCTGCTAGATCAAGAACACACAGTGCACTGCTCTGTATGCTAAGGACCAAGAATCCTAGAAGTCACTTCCAGCAGAATATCAACTGAAGTTGATAAAACTCATATGGAGACAGCAGCAGGCATTTGCTCATGGTCTTAGAAAGATAAGGACTGATAGATCTTTGGACCTTAAATATCATGCTGAAGAGTCTAGAACTAACTACTCTAAAAGGTAATACTAATAATAAATAATAAACCTTACTACCAAGTAATATTTCTTAATCAGTGCTCCCAGGATATTTCATTTTAATTATTTTATAATTAAGCTATATGTTTAAATTCCACAAAGATTTAGATGGAATAATCAGTTTCCTTTTCTAGTATTTCCTTTGGCCATAGAAGCAACTTTTTTTTTTACTGTGCTTATTTACCTTTATTTTTTAGGTTTTTATCTAAATTCCAGTTAGTTAACATGCAGTGCAATATTAGTTTTAGGTGTACAATTTAGTGATTCAATACTTCTATAGAATATTCAGTGCTCATCACAAAAAGTGCACTCTTTAATCCCCGTCCTTATTTAACCCATCCCTCCCACTCCCTGCTCTCTGATAATCCATTTGTTCTCTATAGTTAAGAAACTTTCTTTTGGTTTGCCTCTCTCTCTCTTTTTTTCCCCTTTTACTCATTTCTTTTGTTTCTTAAATTCCACATATGAGTGAAATTGCATGGCATTTGTTTTTCTCTAACCAACTTATGTCACTTAGCATAATACACCCTAGCTCCAACCACATTATTACAAATTGCAGGATTTCATTCTTTTTGATGTCTGAGTAATGGTGCATATATTCCTTTGAATTAGTATTTTTGCATTCTTTGGATGATGACCTAGTAGTGCAATTGCTGGATCTTAGGGTAGTTCTATTTTTAACTTCTCGAGGAACCTCCATACTGTTTTCCAGAGGAGCTGCACCAGTTTGCATTCCCACCAACAGTCTAAGAGGATTCCCCTCTCTCTGCATCCTTGTGGACAAGTGTTGCTTCCTGAGTGTTAATTTCAGTCATTCTGACAGGTGTGAGGTGATATCTCATTGTGGATTTGATTCATATTTCCCTGATGATAAGTAATGTTGAGCATCTTTTCATGTGTCTCTTGGTCATCTGTATGTCTTCTTTGGAAAAATATCTATTCAGGTATTCTGCCTGGTTTTTAACTGGGCTGCTTTTTGGATGTTGACTTTTTAAAGTTCTTTATATATTTTGGATACTAACCCTTTATCAGATATGTCACTTGCAAATATCTTCTCACATTTTAAAGGTTGCTTTCCAGTTTTGTTGATTCTTTCTTTCACTGTGCAGAAGCTTTTATCTTGACAAAGTCCTAATATTTTCTTTTTGTTTTTGTTTCCCTTGCCTCAGTTGGCGTATCTAGTGAGAAGTTGTTATAGCTGATGTCAAAGAGGTTACTGCCTGTGTTCTCCCCTAGGATTTTGTTATTTCTTATCTCACATTTAGGTCTTTCACCCATTTGGGATTTATTTTTGTGTATGGTGTGAGAAAGTGGGCTAGTTTCATTCTTCTGCCCGTTGCTATCCAGTTTTCCCAACACCATTTGTCAAAGAGACTGTCTTTTCTCCATTAGATATTCTTTCCTGCTTTGTTGAAGATTAGTTTACCATACAGTTGTGCATCTACTTCTGGGCTTTCTATTCTGTTCCATTGATCTATGTGTCTGTCTCTGTGCCAGTACCATACTGTTTTGATCACTACAGCTTTGTAATATAACTAGAGTCTGAAATTGTGATGCTTCCAGCTTTGCTTTTCTTTTTCAACTTTGCTTTGGCTAGGGGCATCTGGGTGGCTCAGTCAGTTAATTATCTATCTTTGGCTTACATCGTGATCACAGAGTCCTGGGATTCAGCCCTGAGTCAGGCTCAGCAGGGAGTCTGCTTTTCCCTCTCTTTCTGCCCCTCCCCCTGCTTGTTCTCAATCTCTCTCTCTCTCTCAAATAAATAAATAAAATACTTTTTTATAAAAGATTGCTTTGGCTATTCAGAATCTTCTACAGTCCTATACAAATTTTAGGATTGTTTGTTCTAGCTCTGTGAAAAATTCTATAGGTATTTTGATAGGGATTGCATTAAATGTATAGATTGCTTTGGGTAAAATAGACACTTAAGCAATATTTGTTCTTCCCATGAATAGATACTTTTCCAAAGAAGACATACAGATGGCCAAGAGATACATGAAGATGCTCAACATCACTCATCATTAAGGAAATGCAAATCATAACCCAAATGAGAAACTACCTCTCACTTGTCAGAATGGCTAAAATTAACAAGTCAGAAAACAACACATGTTGATGAGGATACAGAGAAAGGGGAACCCTCTTACAATGTTGGTGGGAATGCACACTGGTGCAGCCACTCTGGAAAACAGTATGGAGGTTCCTCAAAAGGTTAAAAATAGAACTACCCTAAGATCTAGCAATTGTACCACTAGGTATATATCCAAAGGATACCAACATGCTGGTTTTAATGGTCATATACCCCCAATGTTAATATATGTAATATATTTCTGTACATTGATTTTTATCCTGTGACTTTACTGAATTGTGTGTCAGTTCTAGCAATATGGGGTGAAGGAGTCCTTCCTTTCTTGTTAAATGCATGAAAATACATACAAAACCTATGCAAGGGCTGGCAAGTATTCTTCTGCATGTTGGTAGACATTAAAACATCATTTACTCTTTTGTAGACAGTGCATTATAAATAGAAGATACCTCAATAAATATTCCCGCACTGAAAGAGGAGGAAAATGGCACTAGTTATTTCTCTTTTCTAAAGTTAATCTGTACTTTCATGAAATGTACTATATGGTTTAAAATGATAGCCTCTCCTTGGATAGAACTAAGAGTTTATATTGTCCAAGTACAAACTGCTAGAGAAAATAGAGACTGAGTTAGGCTCTAAAACTTAACTTAAAAATGGATAGTCAGTATTTAAAATGCAGTATTTCACTGCATAGCAAATTCTTAATTGCAAGAGCTCTTTATCCAGTTAGTTGATAATCATCCAGGCTGTCTGTCCCTATTCTTCTGGCTATTTTGTTATCCACCAGAATCTTTAACAGAGAATGAACAAAGAAGTCAAAAAGAAATGAAACACCAGGTGTTTCACCAGGTGAGGGTCAGAGGTTACTGCTGGATGGTACAGGATTAATGGGGCCTATTAAGGACTAAAACATTCCCATCTTCATATTTGTTTCCCATGTCTTCTTTGACCCCAGTATCATGAACAACTGAGAAGTGCCTACACAAAAAAAGGAAAAAACTAATGAAAAACTTATCTGAGCCAACACAAGATACAATATTTTTAAATTATAGTCTAATTTTAAAAACCAAAACTCCTGGCCAGACATTTCTGCTAATGATAAACCCTCAATCTCCCATGAATTTCGAACTTATAACCTGTCATTTCCTTTTGTTGTAAGAAAACAACTGACAATGCATGACAGCATCGACTGTGAGCACCGAATCTTCCTTTCTCACCATGGTGGAACTTACCCAGTTATAAAAGCTCTTTCCAGCCCTATTTTGTTCAACAAGCTAGGGATAAGTTTGTTCTTCTGGCAAAACATTCAATATATATTTTGTCTTTAACTTTAAACTTGTCTACTATCTGCCATCCTTGTAGAGGATATAAAGGTGAAACATCTATACAACCAGAAGTACCTTCTACATTCTACTTCTTAGAGGAGCTGACCTTTTCTATACAACTCCTCAAGCAGCCAGGTGACCTTTAATATTCAGTACATTTTCTCCTATGTTGATAGCTTATGCTAGCTTCTTTCCTGGCACCTTTGCTTTCACATAGCTAATGTATAAATGTGTATAAGTTTTGTGTGAATGCCCTTACAATCCAACTGGTTAAAAAAAAATCGGTTTATAAATAAATCTTACCATGCTCATTTTCATTTTCCTTTATGTGAAATTTTCTCAAGGGGGAAAGAGTGAGTCTTGCTGAGTAAAAACCCAAGAATAAAATGTACACAATTCTCTGTTCTAATGAAAGGATTTTAAATAGGTAATAAGGCATGAGAAGAGAAAAAATTATAACACAGGTCACTGAACCAAATGATCAAGTAAGGAGCTCTCCCTAAAGTAACAGCCAACACTCAGCATGTACTTATGGGGTTGTCAGGCAACGGGGATTTCAGCAGGATCCTTTCTGCTTAAATAAGTTGAAGTTCTGTGAAACTGCTATGAAACTCAAAGCTGTAACAGTGTCATTCTACCATGAAGAAAAACATTTTTACAGGACTGACGTTCTTGTTCAGCTAAGTTGTAGTCATGATCTTAAGTTCCTGGTTGCTTTAATGGCCTAAGGAGAAATAGGAATTATAATTGAAAATTGTTAAAGACATATATTTGAAACACACAAGATCTGAAGTTATGCCTTTGTTGAGTATGCCTTGAATATGTAGGTGAACTCACCCTTGATTTCATGGCCCAGTCTACAATTATACCAGCAGTCTTACATTATTGTATCCCATCATTTGGACTGTTAATGTTTTTCTTTATTAGAGAATCCCAATTATCCCTTAAATATTTACTCATTGCTTCTAGGATAGCAAGATGTTAGAGACTGCACATCCTGAAGGCTGGTGTAGCAATGACCATTTGGGGCCAATAAAGTAAAGCCTTTTGAGCGTGAATGGCCTATAAATTTCCAGTAACCTCTGACTGAATCAAAGGAACAAAGTAAAATTTCACTAAAACAGTCCATCCCAAAGCATTAAGAAATATCTGGGTTTCTAAAGTTATCAGCTGCAGCACAATCAAATTTCATCCCACGGCCTCCCTCTTCTTGTGCTCACCTAACTAGACTACCACCTACTCTTTCTACTACTAATATTATCTAAACTTCCATCATTCGTTGGCATTCCTGTCACTCATTATTACCAATCTCCTAGGAGCCTAACTTGTTTGGGCACTTGCCCTAACCAGCCTTTCCAAGTCATCTCTATCACATTGTTAATTGAATGTATATGGCGTCATTTTCCAGGGCAGAGAGAACAAAAAGCCCTAAGTGACTAGAAAACCAATTCAAAAGGCTTCATCTGAGCTGACTCTCTCACTCTGATTGTCCTTAGGAAATGTTTCCTGTTCAACTGATGTATAGACTAATCCCTTCCTTCTAAGGAATATAATAAAAATAATTTCTAGTTCTCGTTTTTTAAGCTGCAGAAACTAGGTCCAAAATATTTATCTGAAAGTAAGTCTGGTCACGATTCTAGGCCAGGGATTGGCAAACTTTCTGTAAAGAACCAGACAGCAAATATTTTAGGCTTTGTGAGCCATATACAGTGCCTGTCACACACTATTCTTTGGGGTTTTGTTTGTTTATAATCCTTTAGAAATATAAAAATCATTCTAAGTTGTGGACCATACAAAATGGGCTATCAGCTGACCTTGGTCCATGGACTATAGTTTCTTACCTCTGTTCTAAGCATTGTTCTTCTAATGCTTACCAACCATTATGGACTGAATTGTGTCTCTCCTACATTCATATGTTGAAGCCCTAACCTCCACTGTGACTGTATTTGGAGATAAAGTCTTTAGGAGTTGATTAAGGTTAAATGAGTTCATAAAGGTGGGGTCCTAATTCAATATGACTGGTAGCCTTATAAAAAGAGGAAGGGAGCTACTTTCTCTCTCTCACTTTCTCCCTCTCACTCTCATGCATACACTTTGAGAAAAGGCAACATAAGCACACAGCAAAATAAGGTGGCTAACATACAAAACAAGAGAAGAACGCTCAGAATGGAGACTACCTCACCAAAACTTGACCTTAGACTTCCTAGCCTTCAGAAATGTAAGACATAAGTTTATGGTAAGCCACTCAATCCATAGCATTTTGTTATTGCAGCCCAATCAGACTAAGACAACTGCTAATCACAATGGAAATCAACTACATACTTCTAGGTAGCTACAACAAGGAAAATTCTCCATTCAGTTTGAATAAATGTCAAGAGATCAAAGAAAGAGATCATTGGGTGTAGTTATAAAGCAGGAATAATAAGGCCCAAATGTCCCAAGATTGCTTCCTACCTCAGATTCAAAACGTATGCAAAAATCTAATGCTGCATTCTCTCTTTAAATATTCTAGAGGCCTATTTATCATATGTGTATGTAGATGGAAATGCATTGCCCAGATCCTCTTTAAAGGAAGACTTGATGCCCAGCTGTGGGACATGCAGTCAGCAGACAGCCCCAAGTGCCAGCTCCCTCAGGATCAGCCCCAGCTGGGGAGACCAGCTTTTTCCCAGATCACCCCTTTCCCAGGGAAGCTCCCACCCAGAAGCTGAGAAAGGCATGTGTATAAAAAATGTCAGGCTATGTTGTGCCAATGTAGGGAATCCAGCTACATCTCCATTCCTTTCACATCTTGCATCCAAACTCCCTCTCAAGGTTTGCTTCTGGAAACTGACAACTTATGACAAAGACCAAAACTCTATGTATGACTATTGAGTTATTCAGTATGCTACACCAAATTAATGAATACCCTTTTTAGAATTGCAAACCAACAAGGTCATTTCTAATTTCACAAACACATGCAATTTTTTATGAGGTCTTTCAGTCAATATCTTACATTTTGAATCTTTTTCAGAACAAAACTGTTGAAGAATAGTACAAACTAATTGTGATCTTATTCCTGTGTCTTATGAAATATCTTACCCCTTTAAAGTCCTGTTTGATTTTCAAGTTTATGGCAAAGCCTCCAATCTTCGATTACTGTAAGTTATTTTGAAGATTTTTCAGTAGGAAAGAGAATGATTTCAATGATTTTTCAGTGTGCCAGTGTCAGTCCATCAACCAGTCTAGTCCATTCTCCATGTATGGGCTCTTCTAAGACAAAAAGGGTTTTAGTGTGGGCGCCTGGTTGGCTCAGTGGGTTAGAGCCTCTGCCTTCAGCTCGGGTCATGATCCCAGGGTCCTGGGATCGAGCCCCACATCGGGCTCTCTGCTCATCAGGGAGCCTGCTTCCCCTCCTCTCTCTCTGCCTACTTGTGATCTCTGTCTGTCAAATAAATAAAATCTTTAAAGAAGGATTTTAAAAAAGGGTTTTAGTGAATTGTTCAAGGTCAGGTTCACATTAAGGGATGCTATAATAAACAGTCCTTTGAAATTTGTCAGTATATGTGCTGTAAGTATAGTTTTGAGGATGTTCCTCATGAAACGAGGCAGTGTCATCTTCATGAGGCCATCCAGGGGAAATGTATTTCTTCTCTCAACATCAAGAATTCTGCTTAACCTAAGCAATTCATCTGCTTTTTTTTTCTTACATGAATCATGCGGTTCATCCTTGAGAAAGTGATCTGTATAGTGGTTAGACTGATATAGTGGTTAAACTGATACATAGACTTCTTCATAGCCCAGTTCTGTTGCTGACTAGCTCTACATCCTTGGACGCACTAAAATTTCTGTGCCTCAGTTTCCTTGTCCGTAAAATGATGTTAAGAATAGAACATTTCACACAGGTTGATATCAAGAACTAAATGAATTATACATACATAATACCCACAGTGCAGAAAAGTAACTCAATAAATATTATTTCCTTGTGAAATTGGTCTACATAAAGCCACTACTTCATGGGGTATATTTTGTGTTCTCTGCCCATTTCCCAGTGCTTCTTGAAATTGGTTTTTGCCTCAACTTTCTGATGTCCTCTTTTTAAATGTCAAATATTCATCATCTGTTTCTGACCATGAAATTAATAAATCTGAAATGTTGAAATGTGACAGCATGGACAGACCTTGAAGGCAGTATGCTAAATGAAATAATTCAGACAGAAAAAGGTAATATTCTGTGATCTCATGTATTTGTGGAACCTAAAAAAGCCAAACTCCTAGAAACAGAGAGTAGAATGGTGGTTACCAGGGACTAGGGAGTGGGGAGTAGTGGGGTGATGTTGGTCAAAGGGTACATACAGACTTGCAGCTAGAAAATGAGGAAGTTCTTGGTGCACCTGGGTGGCATAGTCAGTTAAGTGACCAACTCTTGGTTTCAGCCCAGGTTGTGATCTCAGGGTCATGTGATTGAGCCCCATGTCAGGCTCTGTGTTCAGCATGGAGTCTGCTTAGGATTCTCTCCCTCTCTCTCTGTGCTCCCCCATCTCTCTCTCTAAAATAAATAAATCTACATGAAAAGAAAATTAGTAAGTTTTGGGGATTTAATGCACAGCATCATGATTACAGTCAATAATACTGTATCATAATACTCCAAAGTTGCTAAGAGACTAAATCTTAAATATTCTTGCCACAGAATGAAATAATTGAGTGATATGATAGAAGTGTTAACTGACACTACAGTGTTAATCATATTGTATATATAAATGCATCAAATGAATACATTGAACACCTTAAACTTACACAATGCTGTATGTCAAATATATCTCAATATTTTAAAAAATAAAAATAGATTTCTAAAATATAGAAATCCATAGGGGTACTTGGGTGGCTCAGTTAGTTAAGCACTGACTCTTGGTTTCAGCTCAGGTTGTAATTGCAAGGTCCTGGAATTGAGCCCCACGTGGGGCTCCCTGTTCAACACAAAGAGAGCTTGTCCTTCTCCCTCTGCCCCTCCCCTGACTTGTGCATGCACACATGCATTCTCTCTTTTTCTATCTCTAAAATTAAAAAATGATAAATCTTTAAAAAATATAGAGAGAAAACTATAATATTATTGATAATAAACCCCATTTATTCAATACTTGGTAAATGCTAAGCTAAATGTTTTGCATATATTAACTATTTTAACCTTCACAGAGATGTTATTGCTATTTTCTTCACTTAACATATGAGGAAATGAAGACCTACATAATAGCACCACTTAAGCCAGGACCTCACAGCTGGCAAAGTAAAATTCAAACCCATACTTTTATAATATCACCATCCTGAGATAGCTACTAGAAACATTTTCATATAATTTCTTCACCTACAGATGTTCTTTGTATATGTGTGTGTGCACTTTAATGGAAATGATTTATGTAATTTACACTTATTTGTTTCCCATTAATTTCATTAATTAGCATTTGAAATACTACTACATAATACTTCACTTTGTGTTTATGCCAAAGTGTACTTAAGCATTTGTTTTTTGCCAATTTCATTCTTTTAGTAAAACTTTAACAAACATTCTTAAACAGGGAGATTTATAGTCCTCTCCCAATTACTTATCTAGTACAAAATCTTACAAGTGAAATTACTGGGTTAAGATACATGAGCATTTTAAGGCCATTATTCATATCTCCAAAATGTCTTCAAGAAACACTGATCACTTTTATCTTGTACTAAAGTCCAAAGAGGTTACTATCATGTCCAAGATCAAACTAAAAAGAAATATTTTAAATTCTATTGGACTCTCATTGAAATTGTATTATACTAATAGACTCAAAGAAAATAAAAATCTTTTCAACCAAGAATATGGCATACCCCCCCAAAAAGGTACATGGTATGCCCCATCATTTATTCAAGTCTTTTTTTAATTCAGTATTTTTATAGTTTTTCTTCATATAGATCTCAGGCATTTCGGATACAATTTATTTCTACATATATTTTTGTTAATACTATTCAAGTGATTGTTTTCCATATGTCTTTTTAAATATCTTATTTACTTATTTGAGAGAGAGAGCAAGAGTAGGGGAAGGGGAAGAAAGAGAGAGGAAGAGGGACAAGCAAATTCCCCACTGAGCATGGAGCCTGATGCAGGTCTCAATCCCAAGACCCTGAGATCATGACCTGAGCCAAAGTCAGACACTCAACTGACTGAGCCACCCAGGTGCCCTGTTTTTCTTATTTTAATGAGGAGCTAAAGGTCTATAGCCACCAGGTTCCCCTCCACTGTTTTAAATCTAATTTTCTATTGTTTTTAGTTACAATTTACTTTTTTTAGTAAGGAGAAGTTTTTACTTTACAGGAAAGGTTTTTAGTTACAATTTACTCTTTTCATTAACATTTAACCTGTAGTAGAAAATCTTAATTATTTCTCATATTAGTACTATTCACTGTTTAGTTGATTTTCATGGATATTCTACATGCTAGTCTGAAGATTAGCAGAGAAGCAAATGTAATTATCCAGGTGAAAATTCCCAAGCCTTCTTCTCTTACATGCCATTGGGTTTGTTCCCAGTGCCCTGAAGCTGTGGTACACCAAAATGGAGGGGGCAGTGCAGTCAGCCTCATCAGGGACAAATCTTTTATCACTGACACTGTTTATAATCTTAGACTTAAAGCAATAATAAAAAACAGATACACTTTTTCCCTGAATCCTACATGAAGCTCTGCTACCTCAGCCCCCTGGTTATAATAGCCCTAGTGGGGCCCTGAGTGGGCTTCACATGGAAGCACACTGGTAGGAGATCATTCTGTTCTCTCACAGTGAAGAGGAGAGATCTTCATGGCTAAGAGTAGATAAGGGCAGGAGCACCTGGGTGGCTCAGTGGGTTAAAGCCTCTGCCTTCGGCTCAGGTTGTGATCCCAGGGTCCTGGGATCAAGCCTCGCATCGCGCTCTCTGCTCAACAGGGAGTCTGCTTCTCCCTCTCTCTCTCTGCCTGCCTCTATGCCTACTTGTGATCTCTATCAAATAAATAAATTTTTTTTAAAAGAGTAAATAAGGGCATAATGAATCCATGACATAACCCTAATACATTTCAAATATGAAATCCATTTGTAAGGTGTTTCAGTCTTTAAAAAGACTGTTTAAGTCAAAAAGAAGCACCATGGGTGTCATCAAGGTTATGCTTTAAGACCAATATTATAATAATATTCATATGTTATCCCAATAGCATATCTGTACTGACTTATCTTTGCTTCATAAACAACATAAGTTTTGGATTTTCTGTGTTCTCTGGGTGTGCACAGTCCTTAAAATTTCATATGTATTTCTGATTCCATGACCTTGTCTGGGGAAACCCTAAAGCACCACATCCCACACACAGGCCTCACCCCACTGCACTGCCTGAGTCAGAAATGCTGGGTTCTAGCTCTCTCTCTGCTACTGCCAGCTTGATAGATGACCCCAGCAAAGTCGCTTGATGTCTCAAGTCTTGTTCTTGCATTCTTAAATGGGAAAATTCAAGTGACATTCTTCTAAGATTCCCATCACTTTATAATAATCAAAACTCCAAATGAGCCACAGTGAGCTTCTCAAAGATGTATCCCCTAGCTTGTGGTTTACTCGTGTTTTTTCTTCTCTTTCTGCCACTATGAACCATGACATCATTAAAACCCAGCCACAAAAAGTAAAGCCCTGAAAAGCATAGACTATGAAACTTAAGAACATGTTATCTGAGTTTCTCCTCAGATACTCTAACTGCTCGGAGGCTTCTGGATTACTTCATATGATAAGATGTGGCCTTGCACCTGCTGTGTTCTCTTCCATTCCCATTCTCACTTACAGAACCATGACAGCAATAACACATCCCAGGGCTTTGTTTCTACACTGGGAAATGTCTATGAAATAAATAGAAAATTAACAAAAATTCTAAAAAATATTTTTAAGTTTATAATCATTCATTATTTAAAGCTTAAATCCACAGCAAAATAATCTGCTCTGAATGACAAAAAAAGATCATATAAACTTCCATTTTTTTCACACCATGCCATGACATCCATATACTTGCAGCCTAGTCATCCTGCCATAGAAAATACAAAGGTGGGACTCCTGGATGGCTCAGTTGGTTAAGCAGCTGCCTTCGGCTCAGGTCATGATCCCAGCATCCTGGGATCGAGTCCCACATCGGGCTCTTTGCTTGGCAGGGAGCCTGCTTCTCCCTCTGCCTCTGCCTGCCTCTCTGTCTGCCTGTGCTCACTCTCTCTCTCTCTCTCTCTCTCTAACAAAGTATCTTGAAATTAAAAAAAAAAAATACAAAGGAGGGGCACCTGGGTGGTTCAGTGGGTTAAAGCCTCTGCCTTCGGGTCAGGTCATGGTCTCAGGGTCCTGGGATCGAGCCCCGCATTGGGCTCTCTGCTCAGCGGGGAGCCTGCTTCCCCTCTCTCTCTGCCTGCCTTTCTGACTACTTGTAATCTCTATCAAATAAATAAATAAAATCTTAAAAAAAAAAAGAAAATACAAAGGAGAGATAGGCCTCCTCATTGAGTTATTAGTTACATATCCTCCATGAATTACAGAAAAGCTATATTAGTATCTTATACAAAAGGCATAAATAAAGACCCAAATCATCTACACTGAGATGTAAATATAGTTTACAGCTATTTTCTTCTACATGTAGCCTCTCATGGAGAAATTTTCAGAAATGACAGCAGGCTATGCATTTTGAGAGTTTACTTACCAGGCCTATAAGTTGTCTTATGATATAGTAAACCATTATTATTTTATAACCACCTGTTATATATTTTATAACCACCTGTTATATTTATCTGATTAAGTCAATTAACCTCCTGTTCTTTCAGGGTGATTCAAGCTTTGAAGCTGCGTGAGAGGGGAACATCGAGCTGCTGAGCTGGGTAATCCCTGGCCCTGTTCCTCTGCATGGAGGTAATACTGGGCAGTGATGGAGACCTTCTGGGTTCAAAGTTTCTACCCATGAAACACTGGGCAACTTGCTAACTCTCTTTGTGCCTCTGACCTATGACATGAGATTGGCAGTATTGAATTCCCAAGGCAGTAGTAAGGACTTAAGACAATAAGGCCTGGAAGGCTCTCAGCACCACACCTGGTATCCTGCACACATTTTGTAAGCATTTACTGATATTTTCATTCATTCCATGCTCCAGCAGCACTTGGATCTTTTTTAATTCCTCCAATGTGATGAACTCTCTCTTGTCCTTAGGACACTGCACAGGGATTCTCCTTCATAGCACTAACTCCAACAAGCAATCATCATATATGCATTTGTGTAGTGACTTGTTTTATGTGTGTCTTATCCTCAAGTGTAACTTCTATGAGATCAGGAACTGTTTTGTCTCCCACTGCATACATAGAGATAGATCCATGCTTGCCAGGGATGCTCAATGTGTCTTAAGCACTAAGTGAATAAATACTAAACCCCAGATGAGAAAACATACCTAAGTCATTTTTTTAAAAAACCATCATAGGGACTTGGGTTTGCTAAGACTCTATGTCTCAAATCCATCCCTTATCTGCTCCATTCTCTGACAACATCAAATCTCAGTTTTGCTTAAAACCTTAGAGGTATGGGAAGAAGCAAGATGGCAGAGGAGTAGCAGACTGAAATATCATTAGGTCCCAGGAGTTCAGCTAGATAGTTATCAAACCATCCTGAACACCTATGGACCCAATAGGAGATAGAAGAGAAGACCAGCAATTCTAGAAACAAAAAATTGACCACTTTCTAAAAGGTAGGACATGTGGAGAATTGAATCTGAAGCAATGGGATGATAGACCACGAAGCAAGGGGCTGGATCCTGGCAAGAAGTCGAGCAGTGGAGCACAAAATTGGAACATTTGGAAGTCTGCTCCACTGAGGGACATTGCTCCAGAGGCTAAGCAGGGGTGGAGCACTCACAGGGACAGTGTGGTCTCAGGACCCGTGGGGTCACAGAAAGAGTGTGGGAGAGCTCCCAGGTATCAGCTCCCAAGCTACAGAGACAGAGCCAAGGAGTGAGCTCTCAGCTCAGGGTTACCTTAAACCATGATCTAAGGCACAGTCAGGACACTGCTTTTTGACCAGGAACCTCACAAGTGGCAGATCTGGAGAGACTCCCTCCTTCCTCCTCTGAGAGGAGCAGCACAGAAGCACGTGGCAGGATTCTGCTGGGTTTGGAGACTCCAAATGGGACTGTGCAGAGAGATAGAAATGCTTGTTCACAGGCTGGGTGAACAAGGAGTGCAGCCAGAGACCAGGAAGACAGGAGGGATTCACTGCTTTTCTCTGGGAGCGCACTGAGAAGTGGGGCCCCAAGCCCATGGCTCCTCCTGGCTGGAGTTTGGGAGGCGGCCATTTTCATTCCTGTCCTCCAAAGCTCTACAGAAAGCATTCAGGGAACAAAAGCTCCCGAGAAAAACGGAACAGATTACTTAGCCTGGCCCCTGGCAAGAGTGGTGCAATTCTGCCTCAGGCAAAGACATTTGAGAATCATTGCAACAGGTCCTCCCCCAGAAGATCGGCAAGAATATCCAGCCAAGACAAAGTTCATGGATCAAGGAAAACAGCAGAACTCCAGAGTTAGGGGAAAGCAATGCACAGAATTCATGGTTTTTTGCCCATGATCCTTTAGTCTTGCAAAGTTAAATTTTTTAATTTTTTTTCTTATTCTATTTTTTTTAACTTTTCCTCTTTCCTCTTTTAATGTCTTTTAAGTATTTAATCTCAACAATAACTTTTTTTAAAAAAATCCTTTTAAATTTTCATTCTTATCATCATATTTTATCCCTTCATTATATCTAACCTTATTTCTTGTATACATATAGTTTCTTTTTCTTTAAAATTTTGGGATATATTTTCTCCTAACAGATCAAAATACACCCTAAATCTAACACATGACTTTGTTCTAGACTCTAGCCTGATCATGCTCTATCCTATTTTTTTTCTTTTTCCAACAAATTTATCATTCATTTTTTAGAATCATTTTTCAATTTTCCTCTTTACAACCATATTCTATCCCTTCATCCTGCCTACCCTTATTTTTGTATATATATAAGTTTTTCTTTCTTTAAAATTTTGGGAGGTAGTTTCTTCCAAGAGACCAGAATACACCCAAAAATCAAGTTGGTGGCTCTGTTGACCAGTCTAATATATATATTTAAAAAGATTATATATTTTTTTAACCTTTTTTTATTTTTATTTTAATTATATCCTCCTTTCTTTTCCCCCTGGTTTCAGGTCTCTTCTGATTTGGTTACCGTATATTTTTCTGGGGTCTTTGCCACCCTTTCAGTATTTTATTTTCTCATTCATATATTCTCATCAGGATAAAATGACAAGGCAGAAAAACTCACCACAAAAACAAGAACAAGAGGCAGAACCAAAGGCTAGGGACCTAATCAATACAGATATTGGTAATATGTCAGAACTAGAGTTCAGAATGAAGATTACCAAGGTGCTGGCTGGGGTCAAAAAAGGCATGGAAGATATTAGAGAAACTCTGTCCAGAGAAATAAAATCCCTCTCTGGAGAAATAAAGGACTAAAATATAACCAAGCTGAAATCAAAAAAGCTTCTAATGAGGTGCAATCAAAAATGGAGGCTCTTACTGCTAGGATAAGTGAAACACAAGAGAGAATTAGTGATATAGAAGACCGAAGGATGGAGAATAAAGAAGCTGAGTAAAAGAGAAACAAACAAACAACTGTACCACAAGGGGAGAGTTCAAAAGATATGTGATATGATAAGATGAAACAATATTAGAATAATTGGGATCCCAGAAGAAGAAGAAAAAGAGAGTGAGGCAGAAGGAATACTGGAACAAATTATAATAGAGAATTTCCCTAATATGGAAAAGGGAACAAGCATCAAAATCCAGGAGGCACAGAGAACACCCCTTAAAATCAATAAAATAGACACATACCCCATCATCCAATAACAAAATTTAAAAGTCTTAGCAACTAAGAGAAAATCCTGAAAGCAGCCCAGGACAAGAAGTCTGTGACATACAATGGCAGAAATATTAGACTGGCAGCAGACTTACCCACAGAGACCGGGCAGGCCAGAAAGAACTGGCATGATATATTCAGAGCACTAAATAAGAAAAATATGCAGCCAAGAATACTCTCTAGCTAGGCTATCACTGAGAATAGAAGGAGAGATAAAAAGCCCCCAGGACAAACAAAAATTAAAAGAATTTGCAAAAACCAAACCAACTTTACACAAAATATTGAAGGGGTCCTCTCAGCAAAGAGAGAGCCTAAAAACAGACCAGAAAGGAACAGAGACAATATACAATAAAAGTCACCTTACAGGAAATACGATGACACTAAATTCATATATTTCAATAGTTACCCTGATGTAAATGGGATAAATGCCCCAATCAAAAGTCAAAGGGTATCAGAATGCATAAAAAAAATAAGACCCATAGATATGCTGTCTACAAAAAACTCATTTCAGCGCAAGACACTTCCAGATTTAAGGTGAGGGGGTGGAAAACTATTTACCATGCTAACGGGCATCAAAAGAAAGCTGGAGTGGCAATCCTTATATCAAATAAATTAGATTTTAAGCCTAACTATAATGAGAGATGAGGAAGGACCCTATATCATACTTATAGGGTCTGTCCAAAAGAAGAGCTAATAATTTTAAATATCTATGCCCCTAACACAGGAGCAGCCAATTATATACACCAATTAATAACAAAATCAAAGAAACACATTGACAATAATACAATAGTAGGGAGCTTAAACAGCCTCCTTACTGAAATGGACAGACACATCCAAGCAAAAGATGAACAAGGAAATAAAGGCTTTAAATGACACATTGGACCAGATGGACATCACAGATAAATTCAGAACATTCCATCCCTAAGCAACAGAATACACATTCTTCTCTAGTGCACATGGAACATTATCCAGAATAGATCACATTCTGGGTCACAAATCTGGTCTCAACTGGTACCAAAAGACTGGGATCATTCCCTGCATATTTTCAGACCACAATGCTCTGAAGCTAGAACTCAATCACAAGAGGAAAGATGGAAAGAACTCAAATACATGGAGGCTAAAGACCATCCTACTAAAGAATGAATGGGTCAACAAGGAAGTTAAAGAAGAATTGAAAAAAATTCATGGAAACAAATGAAAATGAAAACACAACTGTTCAAAATTTTTAGGACACAGCAAAGGCAATTCTAAGAGGAATATATATAGTGATACAAGCCTTTCTTTTTTTTTTCCACATAAAGAAGCATTTATTGAAGTTTAACATGAAAGCTTGCAAATGAAATTTGTATAAACACAAATCCACATTGAGTCATAACATAGATAGCAACCCAAGAGGTATATAGGCAGCAACTCAAGAAACAAGAAAGGTCTAAAGTAGACAACCTAACCCGACACCTAAAGGAACTGGAGAAAGAACAGCAAAGAAAGCTAAACCCAGCAGAAGAGAAATAATAAATATTAGAGCAGAAATCAATAAAATAGAAACCAAAAGAACAGTAGAACAAATCAACGAAACCAGGAGCTAGTTTCTTGAAAGAATTAACAAGATTGATAAACCCTGCCCAGTCGTATCAAAAAGGAAAGAGAAAGGACCCAAATAAATAAGATCATGAATAAAAGAGGAGAGATCACAACCAACACCAAAGAAATACAAACAATTATAAGAACATATTAGGAGCAACTATACCCTGGCAAATTTGACAATCTGGAGGAAATGGATGCATTCCCAGAGACAGACAAACCACCAAAACTAAACGAGGAAGGAGCGCCTGGGTGGCTCCATGGGTTAAGCCTCTGCCTTTGGCTCAGGTCATGATCTCAGGGTCCTGGGATCGAGCCCCGCATCGGGCTCTCTGCTCAGCAGGGAGCCTGCTTCCTCCTCTCTCTCTCTGCCTGCCTCTCTGCCTACTTGTGATCTCTGTCTGTCAAATAAATAAATATTTAAAAAAAAAAAAACTGAACCAGGAAGAAATGGAAAACCTGAACAAACCCATAACCAGTAAGGAGATTGAAGCAGTCATCAAAAATCTCCAAACAAACAAGAGCCCAGGGCCAGATGGCTTCCCAGGGGAATTCTACCAAACATTTGAAGAAGAATTAATACCTATTCTCCTGAAACTTTTCCAAAAAATAGAAATGGAAGGAAAACTTCCAAACTCATTTTATGAGGCCAGGATTACCTTGATCCCAAAACCAGACAAAGACCCCATCAAAAAAGAGAATTACAGACCAATATCTTTGATGAACACAGATGCAACAATTTTCACCAAAATACTAGCCAATAGGATCCAACAGTACATTAAAAGGATTATTCACCACGACAAAGTGGGATTCATTCCTGGGCTGCAAGATTGGTTCAACATCCACAAATCAATCAATGTGATACAATACATTAATAAAAGAAAGAACAAAAACCATATGATACTCTCAATAGATGCTGAAAAAGCATTTGACAAAGTACAGCATCCTTTCCTGTTCAAAACTCTGCAAAGTGTAGGGATAGAGAGCACATACCTCAATATTATCAAAGCCATCTATGAAAAACCCACCACAAATATCATTCACAATGGAGAAAAACAGCTTTTCCGCTAAGGTCAGGAACACGGCAGGGACGTCTGTTATCACCACTGCTATTCAACATAGGACTAGAAGTCCTAGCCTCAGCAATCAGACAACAAAAAGAAATTAAAGGCATCCAAATTGGCAAAGAAGAAGTCAAACTATCACTCTTTGCAGATGATATGATACTATATGTGGAAAACCCAAAAGGCCCCACTCCAAAACTGCTAGAACTTGTACAGGAATTCAGTAAAGTGTCAGGATATAAAATCAATGCACAGAAATCAGTTGCATTTCTTTACACCAACAACAAGACAGAAGGAAGAGAAATTAAGGAGTCAATCCCATTTACAGTTACACCCAAAACCATAAGATACCTAGGAATAAACCTAACCAAAGAGGCACAGAATCTATACTCAGAAAACTATAAGATACTCATGAAAGAAATTGAGGAAGACACAAAGAAGTGGAAAAATGTTCCATGCTCCTGGATTGGAAGAACAAATATTGTGAAAATGTCATGCTACCTAAAGCAATCTATACATTTAATGCCATCCCATCATTTTTTTTTCAAAGAAATGGAACAAATAATCCTAAAATTTATATGGAAACAGTAAAGACTCCAAATACGAGAGGAATGTTGAAAAGGAAAGCCAAAGTTAGTCGCATCACCATTCCAGACTTCAAGCTCTATTACAAATCTGTCATCATCAAGACAGTATAGTACTGGCACAAAAACAGACACATAGATCAATGGACAGAACAGAGAGCCCAGAAATAGAACCTCAACTCTATGGTCAACTAATCTTTGACAATACAGGAAAGAGCACCCAATGGAAAAAAGACAGTCTCTTCAACAAATGGTGTTGGGAAAATTGGACAGCCATATGCAGAAGAATGAAACTGGACCATTTCCTTACACCACACACAAAAATAGACTCAAAATGGATAAAAGACCTACTGCAATGTGAGACAAGAATCCACCAAAATCCTTGAAGAGAACACAGGCAGCAAACTCTTTGACCTCAACTGCAGCAACATCTTCCTAGAAACATCACCAAAGGCAAGGGAAGCAAGGACAAAAATGAACTATGGGACTTCATCAAGATCAAAAGCTTTTGTGCAGCAAAGGAAACAGTCAACAAAACCAAAAACAACTGACAGCATGGGAGAAGATATTCGCGAATGACATATCAGATAAAGGGCTAGTATTCAAAATCTATAAATAACTTACCAAACTCAATACCCAAAGAACAAAGAATCCAATCAAAAAATAGGCAGAGGACATGAACAGACATTACTGCAAAGACATCCAGATCGCCAACAGACACATGAAAAAGTGCTCCACATCACTCAGCATCAGGGAAATACAAATCAAAACCACAATGAGATAGCACCTCACACCAGTCATAATGGCTAAAATTAACAAGTCAGGAAACAACAGATGTTGGCGAGGATGCAGAAAAATGGGAACCCACCTAAACTGTTGGTGAGAATGCAAGCTGGTGCAGCCACCCTGGAAAACAGCATGGAGGTTCATCAAAAAGTTGACAACAGAGCTACCCTACAACCCAGCAATCACACTACTGGGTATTTACCCTAAAGATTCAAATGTAATGATCCAAAGGGGAATGTGCACCCAAATGTTTATACCAGCAATGTCCACAATAGCCAAAATGGAAAGAACCTAGATGTCCATCAACAGATGAATGGATAAAGAAGATGTGATGTATATATATACAATGAAATACTATGCAGCCATCAAAAGAAATGAAATTTTGCCATTTGCAATGATGTGGATGGAACTAGAGAGTATTATGCTGAGCAAAACAATCAATCAGAGAAAGACAAGTATCATATGATTTCCCTGATATGAGGAATATGAGAAGCAGGGTGGGGGCTTTGAGCAGTAGGGAAGGAAAAAATGAAACAAGATGGGATTGCCAGGGAGACAAACCATAAGAGACTCTTAATCTCACAAACAAACTGAGGGTTGCTGGGGAAGTAAAGGGATAGGGATAGGATGGTTGGGTTATGGACATTAGGAAGGGTTTGTGCTATGGTGAGTGCTGTGAAATGTGTAAGCCTGATGATGCACAGGCCTGTCCCCTGGGGCAAATAATACATTATATGGTAATAAAAATAATTTAAAATAAATAAGTAAGTATATAGAAAGAAAAAGAAAAAAAAACCTTAGAGGTATTCTTTTACATATTTCCTTTCAAAGTGCTTCTTCAGAAACCATATTGCAGAAGTTAATCGTGTTTTTCAGAGACTACATAAATGTCGGTTAGAATCTCGGAGATTACTTCATTTACTTTTTCTTTGAAATTGTGGATACTGTGAATGGAAATGTAATCAAATGGAATCAGTCAGTAGTAAACAGAGTGTTCCCAGAACAAAACTTCTTACCAGATGACGCAGGAGTTTGAAATTCCATATTTGTCCCTTTAGAAAGTAGAGACAAAACTGCAATGGGCCTGGTGCACCCTAAAGATAGTGCTATTTTGGTTTAGGGTATGCAGTTGGTAATGACGGTGTACTTTCAGAGCAAGGAAATGATGTTTCATGGGGAGTATGTAGTTAAATTTTCCCAATACTAGTATGTTATTAGTATTTTCCTATAAGGAAATTAGAACCCTCAGATAGCAATAACCAGATGGCTAACATTATAAAAAGCACTTTGAACTGCTCTGGGAGAAGCTTTTTTATGTAACAATATTATTCAAACCATCACCCAAAATGAACACTTAGAGGGTCTTAGAAAACTTCGGCCCACAAACACAGTAAGTTTGACAAAGGCTCTGTTTGAAGTCGAGTTTGCAACTTCAAGGTGCATGTCAACACCTGCCTTCAGTTCATTCAAATATACAACCCAGTTATGCCTTTTCAGTTAGAGTCTTACCTTATGACCCTGCTTGTCACAGTGTGGCGTGCAGACCAGCAATTTTGGCATCACCTGGGAGCTTGTTAGAAATGCAGACTAGAAGTCCACATCTCAATGTTCTGAATCAAAATCTGCATTTAGCAAGATTCCCCAGGTGATTTGTATGCACACTAAATTCTGAGAAACACTGCTGTAAATAGTTTTACTAAAAGCTGTGAAAATTAAATGGAGAATTTCAGCGCCAAAAAGAAATATATTGCTTTTGAAAAAGGTAGATTTGCAGCTGTTTTTAAGATTTTTATTTATTTGAGAGACAGAGCACACTTACGAACAGGATGGAGGGGCAGAGGCAGACTGGGCAGAGGGAAAAGCAGTCTCCCCACTGAGCAGAGAGCCTGAGGCAGGACTCGATTCCAAGACCCCAGGATCACAACCTGAGCCTAAGGCAGATACATAACTGATGAGCTACCCAGGTGTCCCGGAAAAGGTGTATTTGCTAAACAAAGTGTAGGAGATGGTGATATGCAGCTGGAGACAGTGGAGTCTGAAAGACAACCACCAGCTCTTTCTCTCCCTGGCTGTGTGCCTCAAACTCCTCCCCAACTCGTACCCTCTGGACCCACCTTTTTGACTCTAGCCATCACTGTGGTAACCAGCATTGCACATCTGTAACCTGACCACACCTGACTTCAGCTGACGTCAGCTCTTCCAGGTAGCTATGTCTTTCCACCCTGGGCTTCTCTATGGCCCCCAGGAGGCATATCATTGGGAAACCAGTTGTGCATTCTGAAATATCTCCCCCTTTGAAGTGAGAATTCTCCCCTGCCACCATAGGGCAAACCTTGACTGACCCTGAACAGCAGCAGCAGTCAGTTCTGGGGTGGAGCCTACAGAGTGCTCCCAGCAGAATAACCCCCAATAGCCAACAGCATTGGCTAGCTATTTATAGAAACTGCAGCTTTCTTCTAACCAAGAGAATATCAAAGATGATACGATGGCACTCCTGTAATGATGTTACATTTATACAACTCAAATTTGCTAGCTGACTTACTCTAGGGAGTCTCCTTAGGTGGCTCTGAAGAAGTAAGTGGCCATGTTGGGAGCCCCACATGGCAAAGAGTGAGGGCAGCCTCTGAGAATTGAGACAGCCTTCAGTCAATAGCCAGCTAGATGCCAGTGTCCTCAATCATGCAGCAGCAAGGAAATGCATTCTATCAACACATCAAGCGAGTTTGAAAGAAAATTCTTTGCCAGCTGAGCCTCTAGATGAGAACACAGTCTGGCCAATAGATTTACTTCAGTCACATGAGACACTGATCAAAGGACCCAGCTAATCTGTGCCACTATCCTCACCACAGAAACTGTTAGATAACAAAAGTGTACTATTTTGAGATTCTATGTGTATTGTAATTTCTCATGCAGCCATAGAAAACTAATATGCCCTCCATTACCAGGCAAGCTTCACGAGGTCAGGGCCTATATCTGATATATGCAATGCCTAGTTGACTATGTGACACATAACATTGTTCAATAAATAGTTTACATGTTATACAAACACCTATCTTTGGGTTTCTGAACAGAATTCACAATATTTATATCTAAAGGTATAGCATACCATCATTAATACCATACTAGAATCAATAACCATATATTAAGTTTCTATTAGCAGACTGCATATGTACAGATTATAATACAAACAAAACATGCACTCAAAAAGGAAATAAACCCAGAAATGGTTTCTTGTGTTCTTTTAAAGATTTTATTTATTTATTTGACGGAGAGAGACACAGCAAGAGAGGGAACACAAGCAGGGTGAGTGAGAGAGGCAGAAGCAGGCTTCCACTGAGCAGGGAGCCCGATGAGGGGCTCGATCTCAGAACTCTGGGATCATGACCGAGCTGAAGGCAGACACCCAACGACTGAGCCACCCAGGTGCCCCCAGAAATGGTTTTTACTTTCAATACCCCTAAATGTCTGACCATTTGCCCCAAAAATTTTAATGCTGCATGCTCCAATCACACAAACATTGTTAACACACCTCTCATTCTAGCCTTTGTTTTTATATACCTTTTAAAAAACAGTTGAGAGTATATTATACATAAAATAGCTACCCGGGTTATTTCACTTAACATCCTATCACAAGCATGTTTTATTGTCATTGTCAAATGAGCCATTTTCAAAGACACGTTTGAAACACTTGCCATTGCGTGGTCTCAAAAATGTTCTCCCGGCATTTTCTGCCTGATAACGTCTCATATCAACAGCCCATCACTCTGAACAGGTGTGGTACGCTGCTTTCTGCTCTGGCACAGCCAACCAGACCCAGATTTCCTCATTTCAGTCATGTCTCTTCCCCTCATCAGAGGGACTGGCTCAGTGTTCTAGTTGTTCTCAGTTGTTTCCCAACAAGTTGAAGAAAACATCACAACACTCCACTTTCTAATAAACTCAAATCCTCTTTTAACCTAAAACTCCTTGCAAAGGCCTGTTATAGCTACTACAACTAACTCATTGATGCTCAATTTTTATATACGTATATAAACACTGGTAATTTGGCCATGGACATTTACTTCCTGGATGAATTTTTTCATTTTCTCACTTCATTGTCTTAATCTCATTCATGTTGGATTTCCCATACAGATGCCATATAAAACATGCCAATGACTAGCTGGAGTTGGGCTTAAAAACCCCTTGCTTATTTTACTATCTCATTACTTACTGTCCTCTTAGAAGGCTACTGACAAAAAGTAATTAAACATTCTGGGAGTATAGGAATAAAGGTAACTAAGGTACAAAGACCTATTCGTTACTTGTAAAACAACTAGCATCAACTAGTATTTGGATTGTCAAATCTAATTGCATACTATTCTTAAGGATCTATAACCTTTTCTGAGTGGAGAATATTTGCTCTTATTGAAGATCAGCAGAAAGAGAAATCAACCTCCAGGAATAAATTCTCCTGGCTGCTATTATTGTTTCTTTGGTTCTAAATGGTCATGCATAACTTCTCTCAAATATCTCAGGATGGGGTTGGAGGGAATAATAGTTGGTTAGTTGGCTGGTTTGCTTTTATTAAAACCCACTCCTCTTATTTGATTTCTCCAAAACATTGAGAACTAACATATTTTAAAATGCTAATTAAGTAAATCATTTCCAAGCCTGGTTGAATTCAGTTCTATTCTATACCTGTACCCACACAGCTGAATGTGTCTGGAGAAAAACACATAATTGTGCTGATTGATCCTACTTTAAATTCATGACCATCAATTTCCTAACAAAGCTGACTCTTCCATTTGAGTGCTAGACCTAATGTCATCTCTCCTGTTTGAGTACAGCACTCCCACAATCTTTCCTCCCACCTACATCATTAATTTTCCCATATGTACTTGTCATGCAGTATTTCTACCAGCTTTTTTAAAAAGCACCCATGATTCCACTTTCCCTCTCCAACTGTAGGCCCACTCAACACCTTGAAACGGAGGAACCTACTCTATCCAATTTCTCTCTTCCTGTTTTCACTTAAACCCAGATTATGTTTTTCTCTGATTGCTCCATCAAAACTTCTCTTGACAAGCTCTCCAATGATCTTTCCCCCAAATGTCAGTAGCTTCATAAAAATTTCTTCTTCATAGTACCCATTGATATTGGGTTGCCTGGGAATCTGCTCCACATTGTCCTGTCCCTAGAACACTAGGTGATAAAGCTGTTACCACTGGCACATTGCCACTTGCTGTGACAAATTGTGCATCAATTGCTAGAGCTTCCACCCAGAAGTAACACATATCATTTCTACTCTATTTCAATTGGACAGATCAAGTCATATGATCACCATGGGCCGAAAACTACTAATCTAACATGAAACCATATTAGAAGGGGAAATGGAAATATTCAGTAAATAGCACTACTGATTACCAAAACTCCCAAGTTTATATCTCCTGCCTAGGCTTTTCCCTAAAGTCTAGACTCACATATCCAA
>ML109553.1:50418-62858 GCA_003697995.1 Taxidea taxus jeffersonii
GGAGCCTGCTTCCTCCTCTCTCTCTGCCTGCCTCTCTGCCTACTTGTGATCCCTGTCTGTCAAATAAATAAAAATCTTTAAAAAAAAAAGAAATGAATTAATGAATAAATCTTGTGACTTTTGTCTCAGCTCACTCCAATTTCTTAACACTCTTTTAAAAGTGGTGAAATAAGGTGAAAATCTCACTCAAAAAAGATTCTAAGTGAATGATGTGGCTCTCAAACACTACTATAGCTCTTGAACATCCAGGTCCTGTTACTATATTCAAATATTGTGCTGCGTTCCCTCCCCTTTCCCTACAATTTGTCTACATGAGTGACAAATGCTATACTGGAAGTTCTCTCGCATCCTGGTAGCCTCATAACTGAGCTTAAGCCTTCACTACTTGTATCTCCTCCCTCTTCGTTCTGTGTACCATTCTCTTTCTATACGTAAAGAGAACTTTTAGGGAATCATAGATTATGCCACACTTCTTTCACAGGTTATTCTTTGATCCTTATTAGGCATGTCCAAGGCTACTTACTACAAGGTAGATTCTTCCTATGAGAGCTAATTGTATTTACTTCTGCACTTAACTCATTTTTTTTTCCTCATCAAGACTCTCAAGTCCTCTCTTCTTTACTCATTAGACAAATGCCATTCCAGGTGTGGAGTTCACTTCTTAAAGCCTGATTTTTTAATAAACTGTTGCAATTTACGTTACTTTCTGGATCTGACTGACATACCAGGTGAGACAATTTTCAGCTATAAACTGACAGTTGCACACCCAGAGGACCTTGAGACTCTAAATAAGGAAATCCAACAGCTCAAAGTAAAGGTGTTATTCAAAAAAAAAATATATATAGGCATTTGCTTCTCTTTTTTTAAATAAGACTGGATTATATCTAAATTCTATCCCTTAGAAGAAATATCTTCTTCATACATTTGTTGTGGTGATCACATCAGTAAATATATGTAATGTGCTTAGAATAGTACATAGTGTGTAGTCAAATTAAGTATGTGTTCCTGTTACTGTAATTTTCTTTAGGATTAATGATAATTTAGTCATCTAAGTGGATATATTCTCTTAAAATAGAATCTTAAGTATAGTACTCACATGCTGTTATCTACATTTTAAATCTTTAGTTGATTAAAAAACAGTAAAAACTAAAGTAAATTAAATTCGCAGTGAAACTATAGTTAAACATGTTAGGAAACCCAGATATATCAATGCAGCATGAGAGAGGAAAATAATTAGGTGCCAAGGACCACACAGATCCAGTAATTCTCTTTTGTGTTGGAGCTCATAACAGAAGAAAAGCCCAGGAGAGGTAAAGCTGAGTCACCTAGTAAGAAAAAGTACGAGAAAGTGGCCCCACTTGAGTGGGAGAGAGTCAGAGGTCGCAGTTTTGGCCCCAAAACTGGTGGGCTAAACAACCTGAAGCCAGTCATAGAACTGTATCTTATTCAAATGTGAATAGAGATGACTATCCAGAATTTCTTAGTTACCACAGCATGAGAGCATTCAGTTTTTCAATGTCAGTCAATCAAAAAATATGTATTTTCTCTTAGATGTGTCTCAATACATGATCCAGCCATAACTGGACAAAGCTCTGATTCTCTTTAGCCTGGGAATGTGGCCAATTCATTTGTGCACACCGCCAATTCATTTACCCATTCCAACATGGGCCTCTAGGAGACAGTGTCTCTTCATTTTAACTGAGTTCATGAGTTCTGCCTATTTCTCAATATTCATTATCTCGTCTCTTCATTCAACCTCCCTGGAAACATTTCTAGGCCAAGAAGAATTATTCTATAACTACAGTCCTTCTGCTGGCCCATACATCATAGACCAATACATTAGGACTATGACAGGCAGGGTGACTTGGGTCAAAGGTCATACACAGTCTCTTGAAAAGCCAAAGGAAAATGGACCACAAGTCTGAGAGTGAATGGGTGGGTGTGGGGGGAAGCAGCCCTTGGAGAAATAGATGATTCTAAAAATATTTTTAAAAAATAAGTAAGAATGGGACGCCTGGGTGGCTCAGTTGGTTAAGCAGCTGCCTTCGGCTCAGGTCATGATCCCAGCATCCTGGGATCGAGTCCTGCATTGGGCTCCCTGCTCAGCGGGGAGCCTGCTTCTCCCTCTGCCTCTGCCTGCCATTCTGTCTGCCTGTGCTCACTCTCTCTGACAAATAAATAAATAAAATATTTTTTAAAAAAGTAAGAATTATTGGCTCCTTCATATATGTAAGACCACATATGTAACTCATATGATGACCAAAATTCCTATTCAGGCCTCAGGTGGAACTTTTGTCACATTTCCACACTTAATAGTACTTTTGTTGTTCATTTTCACTGCGTTTTGCCTAAAACTAGACCCTTTGATAAGATGCTAGCTATTGCCACTATCAACCACAAACAATAGATCTAACCTTGCTTTGGGTCAGGAGTTTCTCTGAGATGCTTATGAAACCTATAAACTTCCAAGCACATATATTAGCTTAACCTGCACATACATATAGATCCTTAGACTTTGTTGATGATTAATATCAAGGACTTCCCCCAGCAAAATTTTGAGGTGAGAAGAGTCCCTCACAGCTCTCCCATTACAAATCCATTAGATTAGTCTAATCATCAAATGGATTTTTGTGAAATAGTGACTATATTTAAAGCCAAATATCAACAATTTAGGGGAATTTTCTTCACATTCTTTGCATGGAAACAGTATACAGAGACAAATTTTATCTACCACACATTACTGATGTTTTAATTTGAGGTTTGATCACCAAACAAGTCCATTCAAGCATTTTATTGATTTTACTATCATTGCATTGCTTTACCTAATATTTAAGAGTTACACTCATCAGGACACTGCTCATTTTAACCACCTCTCCCTTATAACATTCCTGAGAGGCAGAGAAGCTCATTACCTCTTTATGGATAAGCAAGCCAGACGCCTTCCCCACTGTGGTAGTGAAAGTTGATATAAATGCTAAACTGATGACTCCCTATCCTAGAATCATCAAACTATACCCTTCTCCTTTATGAAAGTTAGCAGTATTTCCAAATTTATGATATGGAAAATGATTTAGTCTGTCAGCTAACACAAAGCATTTGTATAGCACTTGGGAAAAAAATTATTTGTAACAAAAAATCCTCATTGATCCTAAAAATGGATGTCCCAAATTTATAATATTAATTTCACACTATCCCCATTGTACCATAATCTACTGATGTCACTTTCATTGTCATTTTTCTAATTGTCATTAGTTGGTTTATGCTTTAAGATCAGTGTCACCTAGTGGTACACATTTTTGCTTGGCTTCAAATTTTCAACAGGCACAAGTTGAAAACTTGCTGATTATTTATTACAATGACAATGAATGAAAAAACTGACTACTACCACCTTCCTAAACTTATTTATATAGGCAATCAATTCTTTTGGAATTTTAAATCTCATATTTTCAAAGTGTATAACAAAATGTTGGGGGCTTTTTGTTTTCCTTGTATTTTTATCGAAGTGTAATTAACATATAATAATATATTGGTTACATGTGTACAACATAATGATTGCACATTTGTATGCATTGTGAAATGATCACCACATAAGTCTAGTCACCACTTGTCACCATACAAAGTTAACACGATATTACTGACAGTATTCTCTATGGTATAAATTACATTTGTATGACTTGTTTATAACTGCAAGTTTGTACCTCTTGATCCCCTTCACCAATTTTGCTCCCAGCCTCCTCCCGTCTGGCAACCATCACTCTCTTTTCTGTACCTGTAAGTCTGTTCACTTCCTTTGTTTTCTATAACCCACTTATAAGAGAAGTCATGAAGTGTTTGTCTTTCTCTGCCTGACTTACATCACTTAGCATAATACCCTCAAGGCCTATCCACATTGTTGCAAATGGCAAGATTTCATTCTTTTTTTATGGCTGAGTGTTACCCCATTGTGTGTGTGTGTGTGTGTGTGTGTGTGTGTGTGTAACATCTTTATCCATTCACCTGTTGATGGGCACTTGTTTTGTTTTCATATTTTGGTGCTGCAATAAACATGAATGTATACATAAACATGCATACCTTTTCGAATTAATGGATTCCCAAAAATGGAATTGCTGAATCATATGGGAGCTCCATTTTTAAATTTTTGAGGAAGCTCTGTACTGTTTTTATTGTGATTGTGCCAATTTACATTCATCTAACAATGCACATGGGTTCCCTTTTCTCCACATCCTCTCCAATACTTGTCTTTCTGATAATAGCCATTCAAACACCCGTGAGGTGGTAACTCATTATGGTTTTGATTTCCATTTCCCTGATGATTAGTGATGTTATACATCTCTTCATGTGCTTATTGGTCATCTGTATGTCTTCTTTGAAAAAATGTCTATTCAGATCATCTTCCTATTTTTTAATCACTGTTTTTTTGGGGAGGGGGTTTATTATTGAGTTATATTAACTCTTTAGATATGCTATATATTAACTCCTTATCAGATATATCATTTGCAAATAACATCTCCCATTCAATGGGTTTCCTTTTTGCTTTACTGCTGGTTTCCTTCACTGTGCAGAAGTTTTTAAATTCGATGTAGTCTTATTTGCTTATTTTTGCTTTTATTGCTCTTGCCTTTGGAATCAGATCCAAAAACATGACTAAAATGCATATCAAGGAGCTTACTGCCTATGTTTTCTTTCAGGAGTTTTATTGTTCCAGATCTTACATTCAAGACTTTAACCCATTTTGAGTTAATTTTTATATATGGTATAAGATAGTAGCCCAACTCTTCTTTTGTATGAAGCTGTCCAGTTTTCCCAACACTGTTTATTGAAGAGACTGCCCTTTGTCTTTTATTACAGTCTTTGTTTTAAAGTCTATTTTGTTTGACATGAGTATAGCTACACTAGCTTTCTTTTTTGTTTCTATTTGTTACACTTTTTTGTTTCTATTTGTTACACTAGCTTTCTGTTTCCATTTGTTACACTAGCTTTCTTTTTGTTTCCATTTGTATGGAATATCTTTTCTCATTCATTCCATTTCTGTCTCCCTGTGTCCTTACTTGGGACATGAGTCTTTGTAGCCAACACATAAATGAGGATATTTTTGTTTTTTGTTTTTAACCATTTAGCCATTCTACATCTTTTGATTAGAGATTTTAGTCTACTTACATTTAAAGTAATTATTGACATGTGCTTATTGTCATTTTATTAATCTTTTCTGGCTGTTTATCTAGTTCCTCTCTGTTCCTTTCTTCTTCTCTTGTTGTCTTCCTTTGTGGTTTGATAACTTTCTTTAGTGATATGTGTAGATTCCTTTCTCATTTTCTTTTGTGTATTTACTGTAAAATTTTGCTGCAATTATTGTATATATATTTGGAGTAAAATCTTGCTGTGGTTACTGGACATATATTTATATATATTTTAACTTGACTGCAATTTAAATTTGAATACATTCCAAAACTAATTTTTACTCTCTGCATGTTTTATACATTTGCTCTCATATTTTACATCCTTTTATTTTATGTATTTTCAACTAATTACTGTAGTTTTAATTTTAATACTTCTTTTAACCTTCATAGTAGCCTTATAAGTGATTACCTACTATATTATATATTTACCTTTTCCAGTGATATTTTTGCTTTGGTATGCTTTCTTATCATTAATTAGTATCATTTCTTTTCAGCTTAAAGAGGTCCCTTTAACATTTCTTATAAATTTGGTTTAGTGGGGATGAAATTCTTTAGCTTTTGCTTATGTGTAAAACTGTATCTCTTCCTTCTATTCTCAGTGATAAACTTGCTGGGGTAAGTATTCTTGGTTGCAAGCTTTTTCCTTTTAGAACTTTGAATATATCATGCCACTACTTTCTAGCCTTCAAAGTTTCTGCTAAAAATCTGCTGATAGCCTTCTGGAGCTTCCCTTGCATATAACAAGTTGTGTGGGGGGTTTTTTCCCTTGTAGTTTTTAAGATTCTCTATCTTTAACTTTTGACATTTTAATTATAATGTATCTTTGTTTGGATCTCTTTGGGTTCATATAAGTTATTTGGAACTCTGGGTTTTCTGCACCTTAATATCTGTTTTACCAGATTAGGGAATTTTTCATCCATTATTTCCTCAAATAACTTTCTGCCCTTGTTTTTCTCTTTTCCTTCTGGGACCCCTATAATGCAGATAATATTCTGCTTGATGTTGTTTGTTCCATGTCCTTAAGGTACTCCATTTTAAAAATTTTTGTTATTTTAAAAAAAAATTCTTTTTTTTTTTTTTATGCCAGTACCATGCTGTCTTGGTGATCACAGCTTTGTAGTAAAGCTTGACATCAGGCAACATGATGCCGCCAGTTTTGTTTTTCTTTTTCAGCATTTCCTTAGCAATTCAGGGTCTCTTCTGATTCCATACAAATTTTAGGATTATTTGCTCCAGCTCTTTGAAAAATACTGGTGGACTTTTGATCGGAATGGCATTAAAAGTATAGATTGCTCTAGGCAGTATAGACATTTTAACAATGTTTATTCTTCTGATCCAAGAGCATGGAATGGTCTTCCATCTTTTTGTGTCTTCTTCGATTTCTTACATGAATGTTCTGTAGTTCCTCGAGTACAGATCCTTTACTTCTTTGGTTAGGTTTATTCCCAGGCATCTTATGGTTCTTGGTGCTATAGTAAATGGAATCGATTCTCTAATTTCCCTATCTGTGTTTTCATTGTTAGTGTATAAGAAAGCAACTGATTTCTGTACATTGACTTTGTAACCTGCCACATTACTGAATTGCTGTATGAGTTCTAGTAGTTTGGGGATGGAGTCCTTTGGGTTTTCCATATAAAGTATCATGTCATCTGCGAAGAGAGAGAGTTTGACTTCTTCATTGACAATTTGGATACCTTTTATTTCTCTTTGTTGTCTGACTGCTGTTGCTAGGACTTCTAATACTATGTTGAACAAGAGTGGTGAGAGTGGGCATCCTTGTCGTGTTCCTGATCTCAACAGGAAGGCTGTGAGCTTTTTCCCGAGGATGATATTTGCTGTGGGTTTTTCATAGATAGATTTTATGAAGTTCAGGAATGTTCCCTCTATCCCTATATTTGAAGCGTCTTTATCAGGAATGCATGCTGGATTTTGTCAAATGCTTTTTCTGCATCAATTGAGAGGACCATGTGGTTCTTCTCTCTTCTCTTATTGATTTTTTCTATCACATTGATTGATTTGTGAATGTTGAACCATCCTTGCAACCCAGAGATGAATCCCACCTGGTCATGGTGGATAATTTTTTTAATGTGCTGTTGGATCCTATTTGCTAGGATCTTGTTGAGAATCTTAGCATCCATATTCATCAGGGATATTGGTCTGAAATTCTCCTTTTTGGTGGAATCTTTGCCTGATTTGGGGATCAGGGTAATGCTGGCTTCATAAAATGAATCTGGAAGTTTTCCTTCTGTTTCAATTTTTTGAAACAGCTTCAGGAGAATAGGCATTATTTCTTCTTTGAAAGTTTGGTAGAATTCCTTTTTTATTTTTGCTGCTCTGTCTGGATAAGTTCTATTGCTTTGTTTTCCAGCTTGATGATTCATTCTTCCACTTCATCTACATCTAGTCTTCTATCAAATTCCTTTACCATATTTTACAGTTTAGCTATTATATTCTTCAACTCTCTGACTTCTATTTGGTACTTTCTTACATTTCCCATATTCTATGTTGAAGTTCTCACTATATACATCCACTCTTCACCCCAGTTTGGAAAGCCTCTTTATGACCATTACTTTGAACTCTTTATCATGTAGACTTCTTATCTCTTATTTCCTAAGGTCTTTCTCTGAGGTTTTATCTTGTTCTTCATTTGGAACATATTCCTCTGTCTCTTCATTTTGCCTGATTCCCTGTATTTGCTTCTATTTATTAGGCAAAGCGCCTTGGTCTTGAAAAAGCATCCTTATGTAGAAGAGTACCCTTGGGGCCGAGAAGTGCCATCTTCCTTGCCTACTAGAGCCAACTGCTCCAGGGCCATACCCTGTGTGGGCTGCATGTGCCCACCAGCTGTTGCAGGTGTCACACTTGTAGCCCGGCAGGGGCAGGGTTCTCTACCAGCTGTGATTTGGCTGAAGCACAGGGGGCAGAGAGCACCCATCTGCTCTAGCAGGTTAAAGGGAGATTGCCAAATGGTACCTGCCAGCATTGGCATTAGCAAGGTACCATGCAAAGACAAAAATGCCACCTGCCAGTGCTTCCATCCCTGAAGAGAGTCCCAACAGATTATTTACTCTCTTTAGCACTCACTTTAAGAGTAATAACTGGCTCCCCCTCACACCCAGTCTAGCATTTTTAAACTGCTGCTTTCATACTGGGTCCATGGTGATAAGTATGCATGTGAGCACTTTAAGAACAGGTTCTCTATTCCCTGCAGTGCTATGGTCTCCTGGACATAACCTCCATTGGTTTACATTTTGGTGGCTCACATTTTCAGTGAAACCCAAGGGCTGGGGTGCCTGATGTGTTGCAGAAACCCCTTGCTCCACAGGGAAGAGTTCCATATTTTTAAGATCCCTCCTAATTGTGATTGCCATGCAGAGCATGGAGTTTTCTGCACATGAGAGTATGCCTCTCCTACCCATCTTAACACAGCCCTTTTATCCTTTGTTGTGTAAATGTTTTTCATCTATTTTTAAAGATTTTTCAGAGGAAACTATTCCCTATGTAGCTGTAAATCTGTTGTGGGCATGGGAAGAGGTGACTTCAGGATCTTCCTACACCACCATCTTCTCTGCAGGGTTTCACAAAAATGTTGACAGAACAGAAGCTTATCATTAATATTTACTGAAAATAAGAGTTCTAAAGTGAGATGTAGAAGTGAGATGTTTCCTCCTAAAGAATCAGGAAATATAAAAGTCATGCTAATAATATGATAATGCCCATCCCAAGACAATAACTCAAGAATTAACTATCTGCAAATAATCATCTGTGTAAGCAGTACCTTGACTTTAAGGTTCTTAAAAATGCAAGCATGGAGATGAGGGAGCTAATCATACTAATTAACTGGCTGTGCCTTGTAACAAATTAATTTTAAGTAAAGGAATAGGCAATTGGAGAAAAAGGCCAAAATCTCAATTAGTTAATCTGAATAGAACATAAATACTCTCAGAACTCATTTGCCCTTTAGAATGAAAGAGTAGAACCAGGGTTCTGGGAGCAGCAATCACTCCTCATTGACAGCCATTGAATTGTCATTTATGGTACCATCTTTAAGTTCTGCATTCTGAGGGGAGTGTTTACTCTATGTGGGCAGCAGAGTGTGACAAGTTGATATAAACTATCCATAACCACCCCCAATCTCAGTGAAACACCATCATCTAAAACTCTGACAAGTTCTTTCTATTGGACTACAGTCTGCTTTAAAAGTGTTTCTGGCCAGAAAGCTTTGTAGAACAGGTCCCAATCATGACTGTCAGTATTAATTTCTAATCATAAATTGGGGGAAAAAGTCCTCTGCATACATGATATCACTTTACAAAGCCTATATCACCACTATAATAAAGGCTAATATGTTTAGGAAATAAAAATATAAAATAATATTCATTCCTTACTCTTAGAGGATCTGGTTCTTCTATCCATTCCCTTCTCAAAATCTACAAGTCTTGAAAGGAGTCAAGATGGCGGAGAAGTAGCAGGCTGAGATGACATCAGGCAGAAGGAGATCAGATAGATAGCCTATCAAACCATTCCAAACACCTACGAATCCAACAGGAGATCATAGAGAAGAAGAACAATAATTCTAGAAACAGAAAATTGACCACTTTCTAAAAGGTAGGACCAGTGAAGAAGTGAATCCAACGCAACGGGAAGATAGACCCCGGGGGGGAGGGGCAGGCTCCCAGCAAGCAGCGGAACAACGGAGCACAAAATCAGGACTTTTAAAAGTCTGCTCCACGGAGGGACATCGCTCCAGAGGCTAAACTGGGGTGAAGACCTCACGGGGACAGCGTGGACTCAGGTCCCGCGGGGTCACAAAAGGATCGGGGGTGTCTGAGTGTTGCAGAGCTCACAGGTATTAGAGCAGGGAAGCCGGCTGCAGAGACAGAGCCGAGGAGTGAGCTCTCAACTCGGGGTTTCCTAGAGCCATGGTCTGTGACATGGGCCAGTGCTCTGTGCGAGGGGTCCCCACAAGATCCGGGGAGACTCCGACCTGGGAGAGCTCAGGGATCTACAGGGTTCGGAGACTCCAGGCGGGACTCTGCCAGAGACAGAGATGCTTGGTCACAGGCTGGGTGAGTTCGGAGCACAGCCAGAAGCAAGAGAAATGGGACTGATTACGCACGATTTTATCCAAGCGCAGCTAGAGGCTGGGGAGACGGGAGTGATTAAGCGCTTTTCTCTGAAGGCCCACTGAAGACTGGGGCCCCTAGCTCTCGGCTCCTCCGAACCAGAGATTGGGAGGCCGCCATTTTCATTCCTGTCCTCCGGAACTCTACTGAAAGCGTTCAGGGAACAAAAGTTCCCGAAGGCGAACCTCAGAGGATTACTTAGCCTGGCCCCTGGTAAGGGTGGTGCAATTCCACCTGGGGCACAGACACTTGAAAATCACTACAACAGACCCCTCCCCCAGAAGATCAACAAGAAATCCAGCCAAGACCAAGTTCACTTAACAAGGAGAACAGTGGATTCTAATCTGGACAAAACGACAAGGTGGAAAAACTCACCACAAAAAAAAGAACAGGAAGCAGTACCGAAGGCTAGGGACCTAATCAATACAGACATTTGTAATATGTCAGATCTGGAATTCAGGACGACGATTCTCAAGGTTCTAGCTGGGCTCAAAAAAGGCATGGAAGATTAGAGAAACCTTGTTGGGAGAAATAAAAGCCCTTTCTGGAGAAATAAAAGAACTAAAACCTACTCAAGTTGAAATCAAAAAAGCTATTAATGAGGTGCAATCAAAAATGGAGGCTCTTACTGCTAGGATAAATGAGGCAGAAGAGAGAATTAGTGATATAGAAGACCAAATGACAGAGAATAAAGAAGCTGAGCAAAAGAGAGAAAAACAACTACTGGATCACAAGGGGAGAATTCGAGAGATAAGTGATACCATAAGACGAAACAACATTAGAATAATTGGGATTCCAGAAGAAGAAGAAAGAGAGAGAGGAGCAGAAGGTATATTGGAGAGGATTATTGTAGAGAAATTCCCTAATATACCAAGGGGAACAAGCATCAAAATCCAGGATGTTCAGAGAACACCCCTCAAAATCAATAGGAATCAGTCCACAGCCCGCCATCTAATAGTAAAATTTAAAAGTCTTAGCGACAAAGAGAAAATCCTGAAAGCAGCACAGGAAAAGAAGTCTGTAACATACAATGGTAAAAATATTAGATTGGCAGCAGACTTATCCACAGAGACCTGGCAGGCCAGAAAGAACTGGCATGATATATTCAGAGCACTAAATGAGAAAAACATGCAGCCAAGAATACTTTATCCAGCTAGGTTATCATTGAAAATAGAAGGAGAGATAAAAAGCTTCCAGGACAAACAAAAACTGAAAGAGTTTGTAAACACCAAACCAGCTCTACAGGAAATATTGAAAGGGGTCCTCTAAGCAAAGAGAGACCCTGAAAGTATTATCAGGAAGGAACAGAGACAATATACAGTAACAATCACGTTACAGGCAATACAATGGCACTAAATTCATATCTCTCAATAGTTACCCTGAACATAAATGGGCTAAATGCCCCAATCAAAAGACACAGGGTTTCAGAATGGATAAAAAAACAAAGCCCATCAATATGCTGCCTACAAGAAACTCATTTTAGACCTGAAGACACCTCCAGATTGAAAGTGAGGGGATGGAAAACAATTTACCATGCTAATGGACATCAGAAGAAAGCTGGGGTGGCAATCCTTATATCAGATCAATTAGATTTTAAGCCAAAGACTATAATAAGAGACGAGGAAGGACACTATATCATACTCAAAGGGTCTGTCCAACAAGAAGATCTAACAATTTTAAATATCTATGCCCCTAACATGGGAGCAGCCAACTATATTAACCAATTAATAACAAAATCAAAGAAACACATTGACAAGAATACAATAATAGTAGGAGACTTTAACACACCCCTCACTGAAATGGACAGATCATCCAAGCAAAAGATCAACAAGGAAATAAAGGTCTTAAATGACACACTGGACCAGATGGACATCACAGATATATTCAGAACATTCCATCCCAAAGCAACAGAATACACATTCTTCTCTAGTGCCCATGGAACATTCTCCAGAATAGATCACATCCTGGGTCATAAATCAAGTCTCCACAGGTATCAAAAGATTGGGATCATTCCCTGCATATTTTCAGACCACAATGCTCTGAAGCTAGAACTCAATCACAAGAGGAAATTTGGAAAGAGCACAAATACATGGAGACTCAACAGCATCCTTCTAAAAAATGAATGGGTCAACCAGGA
>ML109553.1:67858-84623 GCA_003697995.1 Taxidea taxus jeffersonii
GAGGTTCCTCAAAAAACTGAAAATAGAGCTACCTTATGACCCAGCAATTGCACTACTGGGTATTTACCCTAAAGATACAAACGTAGTGATCCAAAGGGGCACGTGTACCCAAATGTTTATAGCAGCAATGTCCACAATAGCCAAGTTATGGAAAGAACCTAGATGTCCATCAACAGATGAATGGATAAAGAAGAGGTGGTATATATATACAATGGAATACTATGCAGCCATCAAAAGAAATGAAATCTTACCATTTGCGACGACATGGGTGGAACTAAAGTGTATTATGCTTAGCGAAATAAGTCAACTGGAGAAAGACAACTATCACATGATCTCCCTGATATGAGGAAGTGGAGATGCAACGGGGGTGGGGGTTAAGGTGGTAGGAAAAGATAAAATGAAACAAGATGGGATCGGGAGGGAGACAAACCAAAAGAGACTCTTAATGTCATAAAACAAACTGAGGGGTTGGGGAGGGGAGAGGGGTTGGGAGAGGGTGGTGGGGTTACATTTTATGTTTAAATAAAAAAGCTTAAAGAAAAAAAATTTTTTTAAATGTGAAAAAAAAGATCTGCAAGTCTTCTTCCACAGGTTTGAGCCTCCATGTCTTCAAAGATACATGGATATAACTGACTTAAAGGCTGTTTCCTTGATGCTACTACTGATCTTTCCAGCAATACCCTCAATGTAGTCTCCCTTTCACAAAGTTTTTTAAAGGATAGTCTACTTATAGTGCTTCTGTTCTGATTCACAAACCTTAAAATTCCCATCATAAATAACCATCAACACCCCACGTTCATTTTTTTAAAAATCAAACTTTCCAAACCACTTTTCTTCTGAAATCCCTAAGGGTCACCAATGACCTCACCAAATCCAGTAGCTTTTTCTTAATCCTTGCTTTCCAAGGCCTGTCTGGTCTGTTTAACATCGGTGACTGCCATCTCCTTCTCAAAATACTTTCTCCTCTTGGATTCCAGAACACTGTGTCTGTCTGACTTTCCTTCTCCCTTTTTAATTCCAGAAATATGCATTTTATATCTGGATACTATCTATGTCTATTTTGTGAATGAGTACACTAGTACTGACCATGGTGAAATATTTCTTTCTTTAGGAAAAGGAAATGAGATGTTACAAGAGCTAAGGGATGCCCAGGGAGAAAGACAACCATGCACTTTTTGGCCAATGACACCTTTCTTTGTGTGATCTCTTTAAGACACACCCCACTCTGAGGAGCTGGATGTGTGGTTTAAATGGAAACATGGAGATGTGGAGGATATGGGAAGTGTCTGGCCTTCTGAGAATATACGGCCATGTTCTAAATCCCTTCTGAGCTCCCAGTAGACCTACTAACAAGTATGGCCTTGGTTAGAGTACACTGATTCATAACCTCTTTCAATAGCTTAAATTATTTGTTTTTAACTTTACCATCTGCTCTGTGTAAGATTTCTACTCAATAAGCTTTTAGTGTTTAAATTTTAAGCTGTGACACCATAAGGAAATGCTCTGATAGTTTTTAAAATTATCAGGCACCAGTTTGACCAAAATTGTATACTCCAGCCAACTGTGTTCTTAATATTATTACAATTATAAATGATCTGTCTTTTATTTAGGTACTCAAGTAACCAGAGGAAGCTGCTTTTTAAAAAGCAATAAGAGAAAGCATGTTGAAAGCATCAGTTTGATTTTTGCTTGATCCTATTAGCCAAATATCCCAGAAGTCAAACTCAGGGGAACTTTAAATGAGTAATCTGGTTATGAAAATATGACATTCTGCACAGTACACTGAAGACTTCTGTTCAGGGTTGTTTGGTTGTATTTTATTTTAGGATTGAGTAAGCCTTAAAATGGTAATCCTAAGGAATCCCCCATGAAAGATTCAGAGGAGACTCAGAAGAGGTCACATTTCAATTAAAAGGGGAGAGCTCTACTGGCTATCTAAAATAAAGGAAGAAGAAAGCAGTTCATATTCTAAACCCATTTCACTGTTTCCCGGCATCTGTTTCCTCAACCTGGCCCCTTTTAAGATGATTTACTGATACCGCTAACTTCCTGTATTTTTGCTTATTATTTTATTTTTTGCCTGGTAATAACTTGTATTATCCTTTGAGTTAAACTTGCACAGTGTCATCTGGAGAATGGGGTGTAAGCAGAAAATAAAAATTGGAATTCTTCCTCCTCCACAAACATGCTGATAATTATAGTAACTGCTATCACTTCTATGTGGTTCATATATACAATGACATATTACTCCGTAATCAGAAAAGATGAATACATACCATTTGCATCAACATGAATGGAACTGGAGGGGATTGTGCTTAGTGAAATAAGTCAAGCCAAGAAAGACAATTATCATATAGTTTCACTCATATGTGGAACATAAGGAATAGCGTGGAGGACCACAGGGGAAGGGAGGGAAAACTGAGTGGGAAGAAATCAGAGAGGGAGACAAACCATGAGAGACTCTGGACTCTGGGAAACAAACTGAGGGTTATAGAAGGGAGAGGGGTGGAAGGATGGCTAACCGAGTGATGGGTATTAAGGAGGGCATGTGTTATGATGAGCACTGGGTGCTTTATGCAACTAATGAATTATTGAATATTACCTCAAAAATTAATGATGTACTATATGTTGGCTAATTGAAAATAATAATAAAAAATTAAAAAAATAACAACTGCTATCACTTCTAAATTCTTACTCTGTATCAGGCACTATGTGAAACATTTTGTAGACATATCTCATGTGATCTTACCTCCATTCTCTGTGGCATTATTATCCTCAAATGATTGACCAAAAAACTTAGACATGGACAGGTGAAGAAACTTGCCTAGAAAGTAACAGAGCCAAGATTCTAATCTATATCTTTTTCCCACTAAAAGAACATTCTTTTCACAATGAAATTAATCTAGTTTTCAATCATATCTTTAATGTATGAATGCTAGACTTTGAGGTGAATATTTATTCTTGGGCACTAATCTAGATAAGGAATTTAAAATGTTCAACAGTCCAAGCTGTGTATCCCAGCATGTTAAGAATCTAAGAGAAGTTAGGACTACTACAAAAGACAACTGAGGACAGACCTACAGCTTACTTTTCAACTTTAATAGATGGTGACCATACTGCTTATTATAAGTTGTGAGTTGCTATGGTAATTGGAAAAAGCTGAATTGGGAGAGAATGGCAAGTGCTGTTACATTGCAGAAAGATCTCTCATCTGTATAACTTTCCAAGAAAGCCTTCCTGGGAGCAGGACTTGAAATGTATTGCCTACTCCCATAATGCCATGAATGCCATGAGATAAATACATCTTTTATAATCCTACAGACCAGACCAGCCTCCATCTTCAATTCCAGAGAGTCCCACTAAAGCCAGCAAAAAGAAGAAAATTAATTCATACTTTGTTTAAGCTAACCTTGTTTCTAAGTGAGTCTCTTCAAGTAAATCTCAAGTTGACTATCTATCTATCTGTACATATATATAACTGTATTTTTTTGCATAATGAGGTCATCTCTTCTCAAATGTGTACATCTCTGTCACAAGCTAGTCTACTATAAGCCTCTTGAGAATCTAGCCTAGTAGATTATACAGTTATTAGAGGTTGACCTTTCTTTGGAGTTTAATGAACTGAAAATTGCATTTTTAACCTTGGCTGATGTGCTATCAGATGTCAGTCATCATTTCTTCAATCTAACCCAACTAGACTATAAATTAGGTGGACCCAAAATCTAATTAATTAGGTCAGCAGAAGGATGAAAATAGGCTCTTCCTAAAGTCACCTTAAGGTGGCAGTGGCAATAAGATGGACACCTGATTTGCAGACATAGTCCCACAGTCAAGTGAGAGCTAAAAGTTGTTGTAATTTGAACATAGTGTAAGCAGGCACTCAAAGTCAGGTAAAGACTACCACACACCAGGCATGAGCTAACAGTATGAAATTACACCTAAAACAAGTCCACTATTAAGCTTAAAACTTACTTTTTACAATGTACTACTATTCCATTTTACAATTTCTAACATAAAAATCTTGCACATATCTCCCTTCATTGATTATTTCTATTTTAAACAGAATCTATTTGCTGCATAGAATTTCATGTGCTAGAAAAAATATCCCCAACAATTTTATGTAACTGAGCATCTCTATTACGCCCCCTTTGTTTCATCCACACCATTTTTCCTGTTTTCCTAATTACATGCATTATTCAGCTTATAAAAGTTTTTCTAGTGCATAAACTACTGACCTCTGCATTTCCCACAAGCTTCCTAAGATATTGCAGGTGAGATATTTGTGTAGACTGAAGCTACCTGTATACAATGTTGCAGTGATTAGTTCAATCAATTCTGCAAAATAGCTGGGCAGTTCTGAGAGAAGGAAAATAATTAAACAAACTGAACATATATTCCACTCCAGACACCATGGAAGGTGTTCCAGTGACTCAAGAATAGACAGAAGCCAGCCTCTGACGTCAAGGAACTTAGAGTCCTGGGTTAGGAACAAAACATGTGTGCAAATGACTCTGATTGGTGCTCTTTGGTGTTAAGCCAAGAAGGCAAACTAACCCTTTTTTGTCAAAAAGTCTATAAAACATGTTTGCTCAAATAAAGTTATCATTTTTACTGATTGATTTTAAAGTAAAGCAACAAGTTTACATATACCTAGATCTATCTATGTAAATGAGACAGTTGAGAGATTCATTTTACAGTTTGTCAAGATGTCATTCTTTTAAAAAGCACCTCTTTTTTTTTACCCTCTCTCCGTGTTCCACAACCACAAGGCGATGAGCCTGGCAGGAAGGCTGGGAGGCAGTCTATTGCCAGGAAAGGTCCACACAGGGAAGAGTGGCAGTCCACTATGTTCAAGAGATTGCAAAATTTAGTAAATAAGTATGTATATGGAGGATAATGGGAGCCTGGCTTTTCACTGTCAGAGAAGGAAGTTACAAATATGAAAAGGGGGAAGCAGGAATGAACCCTACAGTATTAGATTGCAATTGAAGGTGTCAGGGTACTCACAGTTTTTAATGTTTATCTAGAAAGATAGAGAAATATACAGAGATGTAAATATCTATACATACATATGTATGAAGCATGTATGTATTATATGTACATATGGGTGTGTATATTTATTCTTGTATAGATTTCCTTGCTCTGTCCACAAAGAGGGTCTAGGATCAACAACATCTGAGCAGCAATAAAGTGCACAAAGCATAAGTTTGACTTTTAAATGCTACTCCTCCATTAAAACAAACAAAGAGGACTTGGACAAATGGCTAATCCCAGGCTGGGGTAAGGAAAGAAGATGCTCCTGTAGTCTTTTCGTGCACCAGCAATGGGAAGCTGCTGCTGGCTAAATCTGGAACAATGATCTAAAATAATGATTGTAATGAATTATAACTCACTGAATAAAATGTAAGTTTCTGAGTACATACTTATATAAGTACATACATATGCACAGACACACATACTTAAATACTACAGAATTCCAGCTAGTAAATAGTGGAATTAGAAAATTGCCATTTGGCCACCATTAAAGTAATAATTATTTCTGGCAAGAAATACCAATGGATGCTAAAACTGGCAGATATTTAAATGTGGGATGAGTGTGTCTCCACAAAATATCTATTATTACAAAAGGAAAGAAAGATAACTTTACAGTGGAAAAACCTGGAATGCATCATCTTTACTAAGTAATCAAAAGTTTGGGTTTTTTTAATTTATTAATCTGAGAGACAGCACGAGAGAGAGAGATCAGGAGCAGGTAGAAGGAGTAGAGGGAGAAGAAGACTCCCTGCTGAGCAGGGAGCCCAATGTGAGACTTGATCAGGACCTGAACCAAAGGCAGATGCTTAACCAACTGAGCCATCCAGGCACCTTAAGGGATCAAAAGTTAACACCACCAGCAATAAGACAAGTAGTAAAGCAACTGCCACTCCATAGGATAAAATAAAAACAAAGTATCACTTCTGTAAAATTCTGGCCTAAAGTTCTAGGTATTATCATGAGGAAACATCAAATAAACCCAAACTGGCTTATAAACTTCTCAAGTCTTCAAAGTCATAGAAAGTCAAAGAAAGACTGAAGAACTGTTCTAGGTTGAAGATTTGAGCAACATGAGAAGTAGGTGTAGAGTATAGTTTCAATTGTATCCCATTGCTGTAAGGGAAATTAAAAAGGAATCTCTGGGTAAAGGCTGTACATGAGCCATTTATACTAGGTTATTTTTCTATAAACTTGAAATTATTTCAAAATAAAAATTATGAAAAGAGGCAATGAGTAAAAGCACTTGCTGTAATGGCAGTATAAACAAAGTGAGGTGGGATTCAGAAGATAGAGAATCATATCCCTGTGGTAACGGAGACCAGGTCTATCTTTGTTATTACTGTATCGTGAGGGCCCAACCTAGTCTTTCACACAATATGCATTCAATCAGCATGCGTTCAGTGAATTCATTAGTTAATCAAACAGCAAAAAGGGAGGTATCAGTCAGGAAAAGCTTTATAAAAGAGATCAATGAGAACAGGTGCCATTCTAAGCATGGGAACAGCATGAAGAAGGTTGTAAAGATGAGAAAATATGAAGCAAGGTGGCTGGAGCAGAAACAATGTTCAGCATCACAGGACAGGTGATGTTGGAAAGGCAGTAGAACATGATAGATGACCTATAATGTCAGGGTGAGGTAAAAAATGAATCCTGGATTTCAGAGGGAAGTGAAACAGCTAGTTAGCCCTTTCCAAGCAAAGTTAATCTAACCTTTCTTCCTCTATCCTTCCTCTAACAGCCATGCAAATGCCCAGTAGTAGATCAAAAGAATCAACAAGTATGGTTAATCTACCAGTTAAATAACAAAATCCCTTGGTTTTTCAGCTATATTACCCAGAGAATTCTACAGGATTATATTCCACAGAACCCCAAGTTAATAAGTGTTTCATGATGGAATAATGATAAGATTAAGCTAAATTAATCAAATTTCTGTCCTAAATGTTTCCTCACTGGGATGCTCCAAAGGAAGAGAATATGCAATGTCCAAGTTGGCCTCAGTACCCTTCCCTATACCACCCCCATCTACCAGAAGAGTCTAAAGGAATGTAAGGACACACTCGAAGATGTGCTGTTTACGTTGTTGAGCAGCTAGAAAGAGGTTAATGCCCCAGTGTTTCTGAACAGCCAGCTCAACCCTACAAGGCATGTGGATTCTGAGTGAAACCAGAGATGAAGTGATTGAACCAAAATGATGGCAGAGGGCAGGGCCTGTCCATCATCAATTGCCTACTTCTCTCTTTCTAAGTAAACAGCCACACACAGAGATTGTAAGAATATAGAAAGTTAAGCTCTCATAAGTAGACCTCTTTGTGGTGTTTGCTCTAGCTCTGGCCTGGTTACCATGGTATCAGAAGAGTTAAAGAAAGAATGGGAGAAAGGAGTTATTCATGGATGAGTAAGGGTAGTGCCTATGGGAGTTGGGAGTAAAAGGGAAAAAACAAAATGAGTAGAGAAAGATCAAGAGGTCAATTTGACAGAGGCTCAGAGTTCTGCAGACCGGTACTCCACCCAGCAACACTGATGGGAACACCTTCTTCCTTGAGTGTTCACATTCAAGGTCTGGTGACTCTCGCTGACAGAGATGCAAACACCCAGTCCAGAAGGGAGAATGACTGACGATTTCCGTGAAATTGAAATTCAGTGGCGTGTGAAGTATGCACAGCACCTCTTCAATGACTGTATTGGACAATTACCAAGTTAAAAGATACATAAGTACTGTGTAAACTGCAAATATTCAAGGAACAAATAGCTCTTTCCTGTGTAACTGTGGTTCTTCCTAATATAAGCAGAAGAAAGGAGGCTGCAAGTAGTGGTAGCAGCAGAAAGCAAGAAGAAATGAAGAAAAGAGCTGCGGGGCCCTTGAGATTTCTCACCCAGACAGAAAAGAGGAAAGATGTGAAATGGAGAAGGAGGAAGGGAGTATGCAACAGGCATACAATACATTTTTTGAAAAGGCCTCAGATGGCCCTCAGGGATTCTCAAGCTTCAGTGGGCTCAGGAATCTCCTGGGCAGCAGTTTGTTAAGAATACATTTTCCATTCAAATCAAAACTAAAATGAGATATCACCTGTCAGAATGGCTAAAATCAACACAAGAAACAACAGATGTTGATGAGGATGTGGAGAAAAAATAACTTTCTAGCACTGTTGGTAGGAATGCAAACTGGTGCAGCCATTCTGGAAAACAGTATGGAGGTTCCTCAAGAAGTCAAAAATAGAACTACCCTATGATCCAAAAATTGCATTTTGATTACTTACCCAAAGAATACAAAAACACTAATTTAATATGATACATACACTCCTATGTTTGTTGCAGCATTATTTACAATAGTCTCATTATGGAAGCAGCTTAAGTGTGCACTGGCTGATGAATGGATAAAGAAGAGCTAGTGTACACACACACACACACACACACACAATCAGTGGAATATTATTCAGCCATAAAAAGAATAAAATCTTGCCATTTGCAATGATGTGGATGGAGCTAGAGAGTATAATGCTAAGTGAAATAAGTCAGTCAGAGAAAGACAAATATGATTCCATTCATATGCAGCATTTAAGAAACAAATTAGCAAAGGGGAAAAAAGAAAGAAACAAGCCAAGAAACAAATTCTTAACTATAGAGAACTTATGGTTACAAGAGGGGAGGTGGGTGGATGGTGGGTTAAACAGGGATGGGGATTAAGGAGCTCACTTGTGATGAGCACCCGGTATTGTATGGGCATGGTGAATGACTATATTATGTGCCAGAAACTAATACAACACTATGTTAACTAACTAGAATTAAATAAAAACGTATAATAAATAAGTAAATAATTTAAAAAATAAATAAAAATGTTAACAAAAGAATGCATTTTCCAGTGTTCTACCTTCCCAAAGGCTATAGCTCCTTAGATTTAGGTGTAGTGCTCAGAAATCTAACTGATAAAAAGGTCTTCAAGTGACTATGAGGCAGATGTCCATTAATCACATTGTTAGACACTCTGGTGATCTAGTAAAAGTCACTTGGCTTGAGGATTTCATGAAACTAAAATGAGTCATCTTTGAGTGAGCCAAAACTGATGAGCAGACTGCTAGTTCAAGAGACCAGTTGAGGAATAAAATATAATCTCGCCAGCTATGTATGAGTCCATGTCAAGGTCTTGCTTATCAGTGGCCTAAAGGTAAGAGTGTGTTTGTAAAAGGGAGAAGGCCTGCTTCAGCTAGGGGAAGTTAGGGAAGAAAAAGGAAGGAATATATTATGGTTCAGGTCTTGATGATGTACAGTCAAATCCATGTAAATTCATGCAAACTCCCCCCTAACCGTAAAGAAACTGAGCCCAAATGAACTCTTAAAATGAAGGCCTCTTTGTTAATGGTCAGTTACACTGTCCCTCTCACAGCCATGTGCTGGAGACAGTGAGGTACTGTGACTGAAAGCCCTACATGGCAGTAGGTCAGCCTGGTTTCAATTCAGTTCTGAAGCTTTCTTCTGTGAAACTCTGGACAAATCCAAAAAACCCTGCCTCCTGTGGGAGGAACGGCTGCCCCTTCTCAGGGTGACTGAAATTATTAACTCCAGAATACCTGTGAGATACTTAGCACAGAATAGGACAACAGTAAACACTAAACCTGAAATCAACAGAAAATTGGAACTGATATTCTCACTCTTTCAGGCTTTTGCTGAAAAAGTAAAATTAGTTCTCCAGGCAAAAGAAATGAAATGAAGACTGATCCTGAAACTGAGAATTGCCTCCTTAATGAACCATCGATGTGCCACCACAGTACTTCTTTTGAAGTTGTTCACAGCAATGGAGACTAGTTGGTGGCTTTATGCATTCCATTTTCATTCTTTATTTAGAATTTTTAAATGTAGGAGTGTCAAGGTGACTCAGTTGGTTAAGCATCCGACTCTTGATTCCACCTCAGGTCATAGTCTCAGGGTCATAAGACAGAGCCCCACGTCAGGATCCCTGTTCAGCATGGAGTCTGCTTGAGAGTCTTTCCTACTCCCCCTCCCTCCCCTCTTGCCCCTCTCACCTCCTCTCTCTCAAATAAATAAATAGATGAGATCTTTCTTTTTTTTAATCAGATCTTTCTTTAAAAAAGAATTTTAAAATGTAGACATGATTTGGCTTAATTCCTAACACAATAAATGAAGATATTAATGTCCACAGAGCTTATGATTTCCCCCTAAATCATAGAGGTAATTTCAGTACAGCCCTATCAACGCAGGGACCCCCACACTGTTGACTTACGCACTTTCTCCTATAGACAGGCCTCAACCTAAATGCCTATTAACAAGCACACAGAACTGGAAACCAGAACGCTCCTTCCCCTTACTGCCTCAAACAAGCCATTTTACCTCCCACACATCAGTTTCGATGGATATAGAATGGAAACAGCACTAACCCTCTCAGAGACACTTACAAAAATCAAATGACAGTACACATGTCTGAGTCGTCTATAGACTTCAACTCTATCAAAGTCCAACGTAGTGTCTTTATCATTGCTATCGCTATCACCATTCTTAGAAGTAGTTCAAATTCTCATAGAGACAGGCTTTTAAAAGTTGACCAGGAGAAAATATTCACACTCCAAGCCATACTCAGATGCAGTTTGTCATACAACTCATTTACTCAAATGAATTTCGGAAAATTCATTCACCATCACACACACACACACACACACACACACACACACTCCATCAATACATTTATCCAACTACACAATTTTCTGATCCAATGAACAAAATAGGGATTTTGAATAAAGTCAGAGCCCAGTCAGGCATTTTGCTCTGCTTTCAATGCAGAAGACACATCTTCCTGCTGTAAAGACAAGAGACTTCCCAACCGCTGTGCTGTCACTTGAGTGGAACATGTGGGCAGAAGCAAGGGCGTCAGACCAGAGGGCAGGGGTTTCCGGTGCTCTTCCAGGAGCAAGCTGCCCACAGCCTTGGCTGACCAGCGGGACAGAGACAAGGCAGCAGCCAACTACAAATCACTTGCAGTCAACCCAGAAAATGCTGGGTCTGAAGGAAGCTGGCAGCTGTGGCCCCGGGCAGCCACGCAAGCTGGCCACCATGCCCGTTCACTGCTGCTCACCAAAGCAGGTAGCAGCAAACGCTCAGAGGACTAGGGGAAGTGGAGCTGAATCCTCTGATGGCAAGGGCACGACTTTTTCAAAGAACCCTGTGCTCTGCACCACGGAGCCTTAGAAACTAGAGCATTCATGGGGGAACACATACAACGTGCTTGAAATCCTGTGGGAGAGGGGCACAGAGGCACTATAAAACTAGAAAGTATTTGTTGTGGTGGTGCCCAAGAACAAACTTGGTAGTCCTTTTTTTCTAACTGATATTTTTAATAATCCTTTTCCCCACCAGCAACTCAGGGATGATATTAGATTTTCTGTGTTTCCAGGAGTTGCTAGGCAACGTTTCTAGGCAGCTGGAAATATTTCCATAGTAAGCAAGTCATGTTCTACCACAAAGGCCATGGTTTGAAAAATACATTTTTCATCTTTCATCTATAAACCCAGTGTTTTAATACTAGGGGTCTTTTATCATAGCTAAAATGAGATTCAGCTTTTGATAATAGTAACTACCGAGCGCTTTAGCATCGGGCCCTGATATAATTCTGCTCTGGAAACACACCAACACCAAAGCACGTGTCAGGTTTTATAGGTATCATAAGTCAAGCATGGTCAACAAAATAAATCAAAGAAAATTCAGCCAGGCATATTTTTTTTTAATAAATAGAAGTGTATTTTTAAAGAGCTTTTAGAGGCTGGTGTTTGGGCTTCTGCTTTTAATTTCAAACTGAATAAAACAGTTTGATTTTTCCTGATATTCTTTATTTTCTTTCACTTTTTTATTGTTATTATTTCAAAAAATGTAAAGTAACCCATCACATCATGACGTTTACCTGGGGTCTCCATTTATTTCATTTAAAATATAAAATGTGCCAGTGGTCTATATATTTTTGCTAAATTCTAACTTTGATTCTCTTTAATTAGATGCTTCTGAATATCCTCAATGTGTTGGATGCTTAAAACAAATTTAAATGTTCACTGTGTCTGGAGGTTTATATATATATATATATATATATATATATATATATATATATATATTTCATAAAACCTGAGCTACAATGCTGCTATTTGTTATAGAAAATCAGCTTTAACTATAAACATGTTAATCAATAGTGGATAACATTGTTTTTCATTCTGGCCCAATGCCAGAACCAAAACTATTTCTTTAAAGCCAGGCAGCTATTCCTAATGCAGAGCCCTCTTCCCCTCTGAAGGGCAAAGGATGCCAAACTTCTAATGCCAAGGAGATGAAAGAGTCACATTTCCTGGGCTCCAAAGACTTTTGCAGAATTGGCATTCACACAAGCACTCTTCCAGGGTTTTCTTAAGCACAAATTAACCCACTCTCTTTCACAAGTAAAAATACCGCTTGTTGATTCCTCAAGTGCTCAAAATACCAGTTAAATTTACCATATGAAAACCAAACACTTTTTGGACTCATTTCCCTAATGTGCCCCCATTTATGTAGTCTCAGAAAATGAGTTGGTCATTTCCAAAATAACACATTTATATCAGATTCTTTTTTAACTGGATTCCATATAAAACAAGAGAGAGGGAGAGGGAAGGAAGGAAGGAAGAGGGGGAGGGAGGGGTAGAGAGAAAGAAGGATGGAGGGATGAGAGGGGAGGGGAGGATTGTTAAAACAATATTTTACATTTATCTGATACCTATTTTTTTTATTTTTCTTGCAGCTATAGATACCTCACAGAACAAAGAGCCCTGAGACTGAGAAATTTACCAGCAGAAGTAGGCAAAGTGGCAAATTTATACTCCAAGAATAAGTATCTTCTGTAATAGACAATTTTCAAAATCAGACAGATTTATGGAATTAAGGTAACTTTAATATTTGTACTCACACCCAGTGTTACTGCGCTAACCATCAGAATTAGGAAAATAATTTTCTCTTCTGCTAAGCAGTAAGCTCTCATCCATTAATTCAACAAATCCTGAGACCCTAATGTATGCCAGGTACTTGGACAGTCTCTGGAGATACAAGTGAAAGGCATGCTCTCCCTGCCTTCAAGAAGCTTACAACCTGGAGGTAATACAAACAAGTAGCCAGGCAACTATAGCGATATGATAAGTGTTGGCTAGAAATAAATGCAGAGGCTGGGAGAACACAGCAGGACTCTGGAGGAAGCCTTCTCCAAGCTAAGACCCGAAGGATCCACAAAGCTAGCCCGAGAAGGTGTGGGGGAAGAGGAGGAGGCAGGAGAACAGGAATGTATCAGACAGAAGGATCCTTGAGTGCCTAGGAGAACATTACACGATGGCTGGAGCACTAAGATGTATGTGTGTGGTGAGACTGGGAAACCAGAGCCCAGGTCAGCAATGCCAAGTGAGTTATTGAAAGAACACTGGTATTGATCTGTAGTTTAATAGAGAGTATTAGAGTTTGGAGCTGGGGAGTGACACCATCAGATTCACTATCTGGAAGGTCACTGCAGCAGTCTGCTAAAGCTTCACTAACAGAGTACAACAGACTAGGTGACTTACATAACAGAAATATATCTTCTTACAATTCTAAAAGGTAGAAGTCCAAGAACAAGGTGGCAGCAGGATTGACTTCTTCTGAGGCCTCTCTGTTTGACTCACAGATGGCTGCCTTCTCCCTGTGTCTTCATGTGGACATCCCTTTGTGTTTGTCTGTGTCCTAATCTATTCTTCTTATAAGAATGCCAGTCATGTTGGATTAGGGCCCACCCTACTGACCTCATTTTAACTTACTTTCCTCTTTAAAGACTGTCTCCAAATATAGTCACATTCTGAGGTACTATGGGTTAGGATTTCAACACAAGAGTTTGGAGGGGCACACAATTTATCCACATAACTGTCACTTGACTATAAAAGTAGAGAAGGCCCTAGAGATGATAAGACTGGGGGAAGGGCAGGTGACAGTAGAACCCAGAGTGTGTATTTCCAGAAGGAGAGAGGAGTTAGTAGCACCCAAGTTTCCTCCTCCAAGGCAAAAAAGAAAGTAAAGACTCAAAATGCTTACTTGAAAGAATTAGGGGCAAAGAAGTCATTGATGAGCAAGGATCAGTCACAGGTGCAGGTAACCCGTCAGGAAGTTTACCTGTGAAGGCAGGCGAGAGCTTAAGGATAACAGAGTCAAGAGAGGACTCATTTTGTCCACAAAAAATTATTCAGTTCCCAGTGTGCACAATGGGCTGACAAAGTACATCAGCTGAAACATTGTCATTGGCAAGACCAAGAGTTTGAGCTAATAGAGAAACTACAATTGTGTTTTTTTAAGAAATAATTTCTGTGTATATAGTCAGAGACCAGAATACACCAAAATGATATCAATTGCTGAGTTTAGGAATTAGATTTAAGAATAATCCTTCAGGGGCACCTGGGTGGTTCAGTGGGTTAAGCCTCTGCCTTCGGCTTGGGTCATGATCTCAGGGTCCTGGGATCGAGCCCCGCATTGGGCTCTCTGCTCAGCAGGGAGCCTGCTTCCCCCTCTCTCTCTCTGCCTACTTGTGATCTCTCCCTGTGTCTAATAAATAAATAAAATTTTAAAAAAAGAATAATCCTTCCACTGTGTTTGTTCTTTATTATTAAGAGTCCCTATGGTTTGCTTTCCTTTTTTTTTTTCCCTTTCCTACATGTTCATGTTTTCTTAAATTCCACATGTGAGTGAAATCATATGGCATTTGTCTTTCTTTGACTTATTTCACTCAGCATAATACACTCAAGTTCCATCCACGTTGTTACAAATGACAAGGTTCCATTTTTGATGGCTGCATAATATTCCATTCCATATAGATACCACCTCTTCTTTATGCATTCACCAGCTGATGGAAATTTGGGCTCTTTCCATAATTTGGCTATTGTTGATAATGCTTCTATAAACATTGGGGTGTATGTACCCTTTCAAATCTGTACTTTCGTATCCTTTGAATAAATACCTAGTAGAACATTTGCTGTATCTTAGGACAATTATATTTTTGACTTTTGGAGGAAACTCCATACTGTTTTCCAGAATGGCTGCACCAGCTTGCATTCTCACCAACAGTATGAATGGGTTGCCCGGTCTCCACATCCTTGCCAAAATCTGTTGTTTCGTTGTGTCTTTAATTTTAGCATTCTAAAAGGTATAAGGTAGTATCTCACCATGGTTTTTATTTGTATTTCTCTGATGATGAGTGATATTGAGCATCCTTCATGAGTCTATTAGTCAACTGGATATCTTCTCTGGAAAAATGCCTGTTCATATCTTCTGCCCATTTCTTAACTGGATTATTTGGTTTTTGGGTATTTGCCACAATCTCTTCTCAAACAGTGTATTAATACACAAGAAGGAGCATAGTAAGGGGAGTTATTTTATTTAACTTGGGGGGGAAATCAAGAAAAAAAATATCTTCTCTCCTAATAGCAAAAGAAAAATATTGGATCAAAGATCCTAGGAATTTCATATTGTATGTATATCTTGCCTGCCAATCTGATTGACTATAAACTTCTCAAGGGTAGATATGTATTCTACACCTCTGTTGTCTCCACAAAAGTCAGTTCAGCATTTCACTGTAGGAGTCTAACTAATGCTTAATAAATATTTGCTTGTTGAATTACTGAATGTTAAACAAAATACTGAAAGAGAGAACAAGCCAGGGTTTAGGTACAGGGACTTTTTTGAAAAACATACTCCCTTTCTGAGAAACTGTTTCCACTCCTTCCTCAAGTACTCTGGGACTTTGGTGATATTGCATACCATTTCCTAGTACTGTTTCTCTGGCTTTGGAAGGAAAGGGTGGTTCTCCTCTCCCACACCCTTCCTTGGCAATGATAAAAAGGATGCTATTTCTATCACATATGAAAACAGAACAGAGAGACTACTTACAGATGCTTATTAGACATATTCAATCAACACCAACAATCAATTGTACATCTTTGTTTTGTTGCTAAGATCACTAATGAGATGCAGTAAACCCATACTAATAGCAGTCAAGGATCATGTATAAATCTAATAGTAACCTGTAACTGCTTAATTCCCAAATCACTTTTTTAAACAGATATTAGAAGGAAGCTACTGTAACCCTTCATGCACCAAACTAGATTGGTTCTACTTTAACAAATCCCTAACTCAATTTAACAGCATTTCTTCAATCGACTGGTGGCTCCTGTTTTCATGTGCAGTAAGGTTTATCACTCTAATGATAATTTGGGTGGTCATGCTGGTATGATATAATAAGCATTTTTTCAAATAAAAGTTATCATGAATGAGAAAAATTTTCTATCTCTACGCAAGTGCAAGATTAATCAACAGTTAACCTCAATCTGATTTCCTGTCCACTTACAGGGTTTCAGCCACCCAAACTGCCATTTGGAAGAAGTCTTGAGGGTGGTTACATGGACAGTCTGTTGCAGTTATACCACTTGGGGGTCAAACCCTGGGTTTACTCTTTGTATAATATTGGGACATATAACCTCTTTGCCTCAATTTTCAACTCTAAAAATAAGATGATAAAAAATTGAAAATAATAACAAATATGAAACATTAAAAATACAAAGATAAGTAACTTTCTAACCAGAGAGCCATTTGGTACTTTGAGGCAAAATTCACTATTTTAGTCATTTTAATTGTACAATTCACAGCTTTTATTATATTCACGATGTTGTACAACTATCACCCTAACTAATTTTCATCACCCCCCCCC
>ML109553.1:84723-105506 GCA_003697995.1 Taxidea taxus jeffersonii
GGAGCCTGATGTGGGACTCGATCCCAGGACGCTGGGATCATGACCTGAGCCGAAGGCAGCTGCTTAACCAACTGAGCCACTCAGGTGTCCCTGCTTTCTCTTCCTATGGATTTGCCTATTCTGCACATTTCATATAAATGGGATAGTACAATAAAGAGTCCATGAAATTTGTTAAACAGGCTAGTTAGCATATATCTAAAGTTTTGAAGATAAATAACCAAAGAATTAGAAACAATTAAAAGAGATCATCCCTGGGGAGAGAGAGTGGAATGTGGAGAGAAAAAGCACGCAAAGCTGGTTTTCATGTTAAGTTCTTTACTGTTCAACATATAATTGATCATTTAAACTGAATTTAATTAATTACTTGAGAGTTGATCATTTTCCTTATAATGAGGGATTTTTAAAACTTAGTATTTATCTTATCAAGTTATTTGAAGAATAAGTGAGATAATACTTGTGAAATATGTGGCCCATGGTCTGGGATGCAGAGGTACTTGATACATGTAAGCTACCATAATTATGACTAATCATTATTAACCAGATGTATTAACCAGGATTGTATGTTTGTGTCCCCTCCAAATTCCTATATTTAAATCCTAACCCCCAACAGGAAGGGATTAGGAGGCAGGGCCTTTGAGAGGTAATTAACTCATGAGGACAGAATCTTCATGATGGGATTAGGTTCCTTAGAAAAAGAAACAGGACAGAGCTTGCTTTCTTTATATTCTCCATCACATGAAAAGTATGAGAAGAAGATGGCCGACTACAAACCACAAAGCAGAACCTCACCTGACATGGGACCTGCCAGCACTTTGATCTGGGACTTTCCAGCCTCTGGAACTGTGAGAAATAAATTTCTGCTCTTTTAGTCACCCGGTCTTCTGTCACAGTAGCCAGAACCAACTAACACATCAGGTGATCAGTGTTATACAGCAATGGAATCAGAGCCATGTTGGGGCAGAGCCTAGAGTACTTTGATGGAGATGAACAGTGAAATCCCATGTATTTTATAGATACACCACTAATATAATATCAAAATAGTCAATTAAATATAACTCTTAAACTCCCTCCATTTCTTATATGATTGGATAAATTTTGATTGAGAAGAAAAAAAGCCTGTTAAATAAAACAAAACAAAAGCTGTCACTGAAGTTCCACCAGCCCACATGTGACAGCATGGCAACCATCCCCTCCAGTGGCTAACTTGTGGCCACCCAGGACTATTACTGGCACCGCCTGGGCTCCACTTCCAGTAACAGCTCCTGTGAAATGCAGAGTATGGTGGGGAAGTCATTCCTCACCACCCGGGTCTCCCCAAGGCCAACCTGGGTCACTGGTATGCATGCTGCTTCTTCTGGAAGTCCACTCTCCCACTGATGGCTACAGTGTGGAAGTCCCCAGAATGCTCAGAATCTTGCCAGGCCTCCAGCAGCACAATCACCTGTAACTTGGCTCTGGAAGCCATGAGGAGGCCTCCTGGTGGCCAGTCTGCCAAAGCCAACACCATACCGCATTTTGAGTGGTCATCACCAGGCTTCAGGAGGAGCTAGACTCTCCAGAGCCCCTCCCCTCCCCTCCCTTCCCTTCCCCTCCCCATCAACTAGGCAGGTTGCAGCAAGCAGAAGCAACTGGGTTCTTTTATACCAAAGTAGCAAAAGAGCAAAAAGGAAGTTGAGAGAATCCCACTCTTTACTATCCAAGCCAACAAGACTTCTTCACACCCTGAAACCCTGTGCCTTACACCAAGTGGAAAATAAGCGGAATTCTGCTATTTAAGTGTTATGCTATATATTGAGTTGTAGTCAGACAAAGTGAAGAAAAAAGTACTTTGGAGAACCAACAAAACATGGAAGGAGTATAATTTTGAGCTACTGACCAAACCAAGATCATAAGCAGTGCCATCTCCTATCTCATTGTAGAAGAGAAACTTGGACCTTCCACAGAAATCAACACATCAACACACTTGATTTTTAAACATGTTTTATCAATGCCACCTATTAACTGTTGAATATCAAAGTGACAGGTGAGGGGCTTCACACTGAGATAAGTCTAAATGCTAGCCCTAAAGTACTAATCACAACCCAAATGAATGCTATGGGGTGGGGGGACGGGGCAGGTGAGTTAAAGACTTTCAGAACTAAAACGGACCTTGACGGAGCACATGGGTGGCTCAGTGAGTCAAGCATCTGACTCTTAATTTTGGCTCAGGTCATGATCTCGGGCTCATGAGATCAAGCCCTGAGTCAAGCTCCATGCTGAGTGTGGAGCCTGCTTAAAATTCTCTCTCTCTCCCTCTGCCCCTCCCTGCCCTGATCACACACTTTCTCTTTCTCTTTCTTTCTCTCTCTTTCTCAAATAAATAAATTAAAAATAAAATGGACCTAGCACCCAACCCCCGAACTCTTAAGTCCCTTCTATAGCAAAACTGCCAAGTATCCTGCCTGGGAAGTTAAAGAAGCTGCTGAAGCATATGTTGCGAGCAAGAGGGATAATAAAAAGCAAAGAAGACAAAGGAAAACTGTCAGGATTTTCTGATACTTCTAACGTCTCTTCTAGGAGACATGGAGCTTTAGATACTCCTGAGCAAAGACTCCAAGCCTTCTGTGACGTGAGACACAGAATCAGGAACAGTGGTGAGCACTTCTGAGAGCATGTCCCAGGTTTAAATTCCAGCTCTGCCCCTTAACTTGGTTGGGCAGCCTAAAATCCCTACACTCCAGTTTCTTCACCTGTGAGGCTAGTACATGTGACATCATGATGTTTTTGTGAGGATTAATTAGAATATACTAATACTCCTTGTAAAGCACTTAGCCCTATGCCCATCAAAAGTGTCCATTAGGGGCGCCTGGGTGGCTCAGTGGGTTAAAGCCTCTGCCTTCGGCTCAGGTAATGATCCCAGGGTCCTGGGATCGAGCCCCACATCGGGCTCTCTGCTCAGGGAGCCTGCTTCCTCCTCTCTCTGCCTGCCTCTCTGCCTGCTTCTCTGCCTGCTTGTGATCTCTGTCTGTCAAATGAATAAATTTTAAAAATCTTTAAAAAAAAAAAGTGTCCACTAAATGTTACTGTCATTACGTTCAGTAGGTTGAAGTAACTCTGATCAAAGCCACATACACATTGAGGAAAGGATGCTTATAACACAAAGTAGGTTCTTCGTGTCACAACTGCAGAAAAATTTTACTCTGTCAAATAGTTTTACTTGAAAACAACTGAAACACTGAGATAAAGAAATTTGAAAATAATATCATTTCCTCCTATTGAGCTCATGAATGTTCCAGCTCCCAGATGTGGTGAAATGAGAATCTCTCCCTCTCTCCTTCCCAGGTTTCCCACAGGATCTATACAGAAATGACAGTTATAGGGAAGAAAAAACAAAATAACCATCTATTTACCTGGGAAGAACATCCATATAGGAGGCCAACCAATAAGGCAAATGCATGACTAGGGACATATAAAATCATCCCTAGTATTTTTGTTTTAGGCTGTTTTCATTTGGCAATATTGGTTTCAGTTGCCCTAGTGAAACGCATTTCTTTTTAGTATAATCTTCCTCCATTCCAGATCTGTTACTGGTCATGAATCTACATAGTCCCATAAAACCCAAATCTGGAAAGAATCTCAGAGAATGTCTAGTTTTGGCCTGTTTATATTACAGATGACAAAACTGATGCATGAAGAGATTAAATGGTTAAATTAAATTAATGGTTCCCCATTACATTTATTAGAAATGGAGGAAAGTGAAGCACAAGAACATTGATTTTAGCTGAGGTACAAAAGGACAAAATGCTTTGCTAGTTATTAATATGCAGAATTACTGATTCATTTATTGTTCTAACCACAGAATAAAACTCTGTTCCTAACTACCAAGAGCAAGCAATTTAATAACAAATAAACTATGCCAAAATGGTTATGGTCATTTTGTTTACCCTCAACCACCATAGGATGCCAGGTAATACCAGCATGCTAATTAATCCTGTCCATCTGGCTAATGTAGTCTTTAAAATTTATAATCCAAAGCCTTTGGATACAAAGACCTATTAACATGCTAATATACCTTCTTACTATTCTAGCTGCTTTTCAATTAGTAATTATCTATAGAGTGAGCCAATGAGAGCAACTTTTCCAAGTGATTAGCACCTTGGAAATCATAGTCAGGCTGGTTGCTGATTAACATTCTTCGTTTTGGCAGTTACCATTTCTCATTCCAGCAAATTACTCTAGTGGGTTCAGTTGGTGGCTTGGGGCCATGAAAACCCAAGCCTATTCAATGGCCAATGACTATTTTGAAAAAAATATAATTATGACATATGGATATGAGAAATTGATTCACTTGACAAGATGTTATATCAAAATATTCATTTCAGTTCTAAAAGACATTATGGAAACAATTGCAGAAATTTGAAAAAAATGTATATTAAATGATGAAATCAAATTACTGTTGGTCATCTTAGGTGTGACAATGGCATTATGGTATCTAAGAAGGATGCTGAAGTGTTTAGGGGTGAAGTGTCATGATGTCTACAACTTGTATCTGAATGGTTCAGCAACAGATAGATAAATAGATAAGTAATATATAGACAGATGATAGGGAGATAACAGCAATTTTGACAAAATATTTTTTAAAAATTGTTTCAAATAGATCTATTACCTTGCCATCATGAGGGAAATTTGTGCTACAAATGTGTATTTCCAGAAAACCATATGCTTATAACACCATATTAATAACTAGTATTTGAATTCTGTCACTCCTACTTTTCTACATTTTTCTCTCTCTCCCTAAATTGTTAAGAATGGCAGTTTAAAATGAATAAGCTAACAAACATTGTGAAAATATTTTAATGCTTTCTCTATCTTGGTACAACCATCTATTGGACAATAGAGATATTTAAAGTTGCTATGCAAGCAGTATTCCCACAATGAACATGCACACATTCTGGAAATGCAATTCCAGTCTTCAGCTGCCTTAAAAATGCCCACTGGTATAGATAAGAATGCTTTTGAGCCATTTATAAGTAACCAACTTTTCCACTTATATTACATCACAATTTTACTTCAGAGTCAGCCTCACCTTTACATGGTGTTAGTCACTCAAGGTCAGACAACAACGTGCTTTAAAATGTGGCTTCATATACATAGCCAACTTTACACTCTCTTTTAAAATTCATTTTAAAATCAATATGACTAACTGGTTTGAATATGGTGGTCAAACTAATAGTAGCAGGAATCTAACTGCCATAAATAATTAAAATGTGAGGGGCACCTGGGTGGCTTAGTGGGTTAAGAGTCATCTGCCTTCAGCTCAGGTCATGATCCTGAGGTCCTGAGATGGAGCTCCATTATGGGCTCCCCACTCAGCAGGGAGTCTGCTTCTCCCTCTCCCTCTGCTCCTACCTTCGCCACATGCATGCATGCTCTTTCTCTAGCAAACAAATAATATCTTTTAAAAAAATTTAAAATGTGGGCCATTAGACAAGCATGTAAATAAATCAGAGCCCACAATTCCAAAAGAGCCATAAGGAATTATTATCAAATTTGTTAAGAGATTGTCTACATTTTTTTGGTGCTATTAAAGATGTAATCCTAAACCAGAAGCAACCACTGAATAATGATTAGAGTAGTAAACATTTATTAAAACATCAGAACACCATAGTTGACATTTCCATATGTGTATAAATCCCCCTAATAACTTGCTGTTGATAAGACAAGTATGAAGCCATATCAGTGCAACACAATGTTGTAGCTGTGTTGGAAACAGCCCATTTTCATTTAATAGCAAATTAAGTAGGCTTTTCAGAGGACTAAATGCCAATAAATAAAATGTAAATGTCACATTATATATTCATTCACATATTCGATGACACTGATTTCTTTCCTTTTTGGGAGAAGGAAAATGAATTACAAGTGTGTAGTAAAAGACTGAGAAATACACTGCTCTATATTAAAGTATTACATCTAACAATAATGCAAAGCATTCTGTAATTGCCTCCATAAAGTCAGAAATTTCATGGTTCATCAAAGAGAAATTCCAAAGTCTTCAGGACAGCGAGATGTTGGTGCGTGCAATGCTGAAAACGGTAATACAGGCCCACCCTTTTCTTTATTGTGAAGTTTTTTACAAATTGGTTTGTAATAACCATGTATGGAGCAAGTCTATCGGTGCCATTTTTCCAACAGCATTTGTCCACTTCATATCTCTGTGTAACATTTGGTAAGTCTCATAATATTTCAAATTTTTCCATTATTATGTTTGTTATGGTGATTTGCGATCAGTGACCTTCAATGTTACTATCATAATTGTTTGGGGGCACCATGAACTATGCCCATATAAGATGGCAAACTTGAATCAATAAATGCTGTGTGTGTTTTAACTGCTCCACCAACCAACCATTTTCCCCATCTCTCTCCCTCTCCTCAGGCCTCCGTATCCCTTGAAATGCAACAATATTGAAATTAGGCCAATTAATAACCCTACAATGGCCACTAAATGTCTTGCAATAGAGTCTACTCTTGGAGAAGAGAATCTATGAAGATTGTGGAAATGACAACAAAGGATTTAGAATATACGTAAGCATAGCTGCTAAAGCAGTGGCAGTGTTGGAGTGGATGAACCCGTTTTTTTTTCCTTTCTTTTTTTAAAGGTTTACTTGTTTATTTTACTTGTTTATTTTAGAGAAGGTGTGCATGCACACAAACAAGCGGAGAGGCAGAAGGAGAGGGAGGGAACCTCAGACAGGCTCTGACTCCTCGCTGAATGGAACATGATATGGGGCTCCATCTCACCACTTTGAGATCTTGACCAGAGCCAAAATCAAAAGTTGGCTGCCTAATCAACTGAACCACTCAGGTGCTCCAACCCCACCTTTGAAAGAAGTTTTACTCTGGGTATAATACTATCCAACAGCATCACATGCTACGAAGAAATCATTTGTGAAAGGAAGAGTAAAGCAATGCAGCAAACTTCATTGTTGTCCTATTTTAAGAAATTGCCACAGCCACCCAACCTTCAGCAACAACCACCCTGATCAGTCACAGCCATTAACATTGAAGCAACATCCCCCACCAGCAAAGTGATTACCACTAACTAAAAGCTCAGATGACATTTAGCATTTTTTAACAATAATATATCTGTTGATTAAGGTATGTGCATTGTTTTTTTACATAATGCTATGATACATTAGACAGATTATAGTACAGTATAAACATAACTTTATATGCACTAGGAAATTAAAAAATTCATTTGACTTACTCTATTGTATTATTCGCTTTATTGCAGTTGTCTGAAAGTGAACCCACGATATCTCTGAGGTAGGCCTGTACTCACAGACATACATACAAACTCTTGCCATTTGAACCTGATTCATGTGCTCCTTTCATTTTAAATAGAAATGACACCCTCAAACCCCCTCCCTCCCAAAATAGACTCTGGTTGATAGGCAAGCCAAAATCTGAAATTCCAACAATATTATGTCAACATGTTAACTTAGTAAATATTCTTTCAGAAAAGAAAAAAAAAAATACACCAGGCTATGAAGGTCCTAACCTAAACCATGCCTGACCTAATAAAATAATCACTGACTCAAATAAGAAAGATGTGATAAAACTGTTTTTTCTTTGACCCTCATGCAAATCTGCATTTCTGAGAGAATTCTGACTCTACATAGAACTTTATATTTGTGAGTTCTTTTTGTGTAGGAAATGGGCTAGAAAAGAACAAGGATAACCACAATGGAGAGAGAAATATGTAAAAGAAAAATTGAAACAGAAAATTACAGAATTGGTGAGGTCATAAGAATTTTGACTCAGTAATTTTTGACATGTAATCTCTCCCTTCCCCACCCCTTCTTTTGCCACAGAATGATATTCTGACAAACCAAATGACTGCAAAGATCCAAGATCCATTTGCTTGGATAGAGTATTTTTCTCCTGGATTCTCTAAATGTTTCCTTTTTGTTTTGTTTTGTTTTGTTTGCCTCTCCTTGAAAAAGTCTTCTTTAAAACAAAGGCAACCTTCTGAGTTCATAGTGAAATCTCTCAGTATTAAATACTAATTTATTAGATGGTTATAAAATTGCAACACCATCAACCCAGCAATAATGAATCCCTATGGTCTCTGACTTCATGAGGAACCTGACATATCATTGGAAAAGATGAAGAAGCATAATCAAATGTCATTCTTAATGATATTCAATTATTCCATCTGTGACCTGAGCTATTATAGCTATCGCCTTATAATTGCAACTCATCCATTGGGAAAGCCAACTTCAAACATTATCATAACTTAAAGGTCAATTGGAAAGTATGCAATTATAACCAAATTTTTGTGATAGTTATGAAAATGAATTCATTTTTTTAATACCTGGGCCCAGATGATATTTGTTCTTTAAAGAATAAATTATAGAATATGAGTTAAACTTATTGTATTTACCATGTGTTTCTATTTTTCACACATTTCTGAAAAGAAAATCAAGAACAAATTTTTCTTTTTTTTTTTTAAGATTTTATTTATTTATCAGAGAGAGAGGGAGAGAGAGCGAACAAGCACAGGCAGACAGAGTGGCAGGCAGAGGCAGAGGGAGAAGCAGGCTCCCCGCTGAGCAAGAAGCCCGATGCAGGACTCGATTCCAGGATGCTGGGATTCTGACCTGAGTCGAAGGCAGCCACTTAACCAACTGAGCCACCCAGGCGTCCCAATAACAAATTTTTTCTTACATAATTTTTCCCCAGGAACCTTTTTTCTTCTCAAAACAGCAGTTGCTATCAGTGACTCTTCTTATCATGGGACCCATATGTTTTTGTGGAGAGGAAGTCCGTTTCCTTCCCCTGTTCTGCCTCTGCCTCTTGCCCACTCTGTCCTCTTGGACTTAGTGGTGCTATGTTCTCTCCTGTTTGCCTCCAATGAAAGGCGAAGAGAGAGTAGTGAGTCAGAAAGAAGTGCCTTGTTCTTTATTAACCTAAAAAAAAAAAAAAAAATTCCTGGTCTTTCTTTATTAGCCTAAATCCAACCTGGGAATATAAAAAAAGAAACAAAACTTGAAAATAAACTCTACCATTCAGCTTGGCTTAGATCTTCATAACTGTCATTTCTTAAGTTTTCTATGTGCTACACACTGTGTTAGGGGCTTTACACACATCTCATTTAGGTCATTTGCTTCTTTCCTTCCCTTGATTTGATTTTCATGTGCAAAAAAGTTCACTGAAAGTTGGCTTATGTTGAGGAATTGATGAGAAAGACAGAAATTTTAGGCTACCCATATCCAAACTACTTTGCCAACAATTATATATGAATCTAAGTGACTGATACTTATATGTTGGGGTAAAAATTCTTAGGCAGAAAAGGATGGGAATCATAAGTTCAGAGGATGCCCAGGAGACCCTGTGCCTGCTGAGTCCCAAATTAGGGCACAGAATAAGGAGACAGCTCTTGCCAGGCTAATAAAGCTAAAGCTAATCTAAAACCAAATGTCCATCAGTAACAGGAAGCGAATTATGGAGCCCTAACAAGAGGTTAGAACAAGCAAACTCAAGATGTGGAGAAGTGGGAACAGGCAAGAGGGCTCACTTGCCCTAAGTACAGAATGTCAAGGCCTGCTGCAGCTTTTTATCTGGATCTTCCAAACAATTTGACTATTTACCTTAATGAATTAACTGACCTTGCTACCTGATTACATTGGCAGTAAAAAAAGTAACTATTAGAAATGAGATAGGGATTTGGAAACATCAGTTTCCAGAAAAGAAGCACTGATTCTTCTTCTTTTTTTAATCCTTTCTTTAAGAAATAGTAAAAGTAACATATATCAACAAGGATAAATCTTAAAAACATAATATTGAGGGGTGTCTGAGTGGCTCGGTCAGTCAAGCAACCAGCCTCTGATTTTGACTCAGGTCACAATCTCAGGGTCATGAGAGAGAGCCCAGGTGTCAGGCTCCCTGCTCTGCAGGGAGTCTGCTTAAGATTCTCTCCCTCTGCCCCTTCCCCCCCCACTCATGCATGCACTCTCTCTCTATCTAACTATAAATAAGTAAATATTTTTTTTAGAAAACATAATATTGATGAAAACAGTAAGTATGCAGGCCCTTTTTGAACATTCAAAACACTGGAAAAACAATTCTATATGCTATTTATAAAGGCATATATGTATTTGTAAAAATGTTAAAATACACTGGAGTTATATCTTTTTTTCCTCCAACATTAACTTTCTTATAAGCAATGTTTGTGTAACAAAACAATTATTCAAATCTAGCCAACTAAGTTGCTGGGACTGGGGCCAGGGAAAGGGGTAATTAATCAGTCCAGTTGGTCATCAGACATTATTTAGAAAAAGAAACAATAAGCACATTTGTATGTGTTCTTATAGATATACTCCATTATTATCTTATTCCATTGTGAGCTTTATCATCTTGCCTTATCCCCATCTATGAATAATCATAAAATTACACTTATCACAGGATTAGGGAAAATATCAGCCCAGCTTTCAGGAAAAAAATGGTGGCTTTTATTTTTTTAACCCTCTTCTTACAATTTAGCTATATCAGACAAATAGACATTGTCCTGTTTAAGGTCATTTTAATTTTGCAGTGAGTAGTGGCCCCTAACATTGTGATGTAAATTAATTTTGACTCCTTTTCCCTATTATCTATAATTAAATTCTAATTCAAACCTAATTAAAGTAGTATCGAAAAGTTGTTAAATGGAATTTCACCTGATCTTTAAAATAAGATGCCTACAAAACATTCTTTCATAGATTGCTAAAAAGAAGTAAGAAAAGTGTTTGATATGCTCGGCAGCCTATGGCTCTGTCTAAGCACACAAAGAAAGCACTGTTTCTGGACTTCCTCAAAAGAGGCCTTTTTTGTCTTAATGTGTTGGGATGAGAGTGAATTTCCAATTTCACTGAACAAGTCAATCAAAATATACAGATTGGTCTGAGCATGTAGACACAGCCAGAATCCAGCACCAATTCTGTGATGGAGAAGTTTCTACATTTGTTAAACTGCTCTGCCACAATGTCCTCATCCTTCCCAGAGCAGCTCAGTGTCATCGTGATTCATCAAAGAAAATACAGTGACTACATAAATGAAGACAGCCATTAAGGTGAACTATTTCAGAGAACAATGCCTTGAGGAAAGAACCATTTGCATTATACACGACCTTACACTCAGTTCTTTCCCTAGACCACAAAGGGAAGATGGATATTCTTTGGTCAGATGAACAGTTTATGAGGTTTTGTACTATATAAAGAGACATCTTCAGGGCCTTGTGTATGTACATTGTAAAACCTTGAGATATTTTATGTTACAACATACATATTTAATGTGATAATAAAAAAGCTTATTTGTTTCAAAGTCTCTTTTACCCTTGCTTGTATAACCAAACAGCTTGATGCTATTGGCTAAATTTTCACAACTTTCATTATTCATGGCTGCAGTGGGAACTTCCATAGATATATAAATCAGATTTGAGCAGCAAATAACACATTCAGGGTGAGTAATATGATGTCCATATGGAAGCACAGTGTCAGAGACTGAAGAAACTATGTGTTTTTAAGGCCAAGCAGGTTTTTTCAGTTCCATATTGTTTCTATGGCAAGATATTTTTCTTTTTTTATTCCAAAAATGGTTAAACCACAAGCCAAAAACTATTTAGTACATTAAATGCAACATAAAAAAGCATGGAAGTCTTCTAACAAAAGACAGAAAGTCTTAAATGAGTAAGGTGAATTAATAAAAGTTTAGAAATCAGTTCTCCAAATGGAAATTCACTTGCACGACACCAAATGACATTTTACTACACAACCAACGTCACCTACTTGAAGACTTGTAAGTTTATCTTCATGACATCTGCTACTGACAGCAAAGTTATTAGTCAGCAGAAACTGCTGCTGTAAATAGCATTCTAGCATTAGTGTGAGGACGTTCTAAAGAAATGAGAGCTATTGATGAATTTTATTGGCTCCTCAAGATTGAAATGTAAACAGCAGGTTGAATATCAAGCAGCACATTTATGACAAGTAAATTACAACAAAGAAGTAAACTTATACATCAGTCTTACTTCGTTTTATCCTAAAGACAGCCCAAAATGATGCCTAAAAACAAGTGTTCCTGAGTTATAATGTTGGATCACTTAAGATATATTACAATATTAGGGGCGCCTGGGTGGCTCAGTGAGTTAAGCCTCTGCCCTTGGCTCAGGTCATGATCTCAGGGTCCTGGAATCAAGCCCCACATCTGGTTCTGGACTCTCCAGAGAGCCTTACCCCCCCACCCGCCTCCGCCCCCCCACCCCGCTCTCTCTCTGCCTGCCTCTCTGCTTACCTGTGATCTCTCTCTCTCTCTCTGTCAAATAAATAAATAAATAAATTTTTAAAGATATATATATATATATATATTACAATATTAGAAAAGATGAGTTTTAACAGTTTTTTTACTAATGGGGGAAAAAATGCTCCAGATATCATTAGGGAAACTGGGTTAATCAAAATATTTATGTACTTTGATCTTAGGCTATCTCCAGAGCCCAAAAGAGATGAGGATTTGAATCAAATTTGGTAATTATGAGTCTAATCTACACAGCAATCAAAATTTATAATTCAAACCCTTAAACTAATTTTACTACATTAATCATATAAAGATAATAAATACAGTTCTGAGTATTTTACTGTGGGAAACACAATTTTATTCTGTTCTTGATCTAGACTTTTTTTTTTTAAAGATTTTATTTATTTATTTGATAGACAGAAATCCAAGTAGGCAGAGAGGCAGAGAGAGAGGAGGAAGCAGGCTGTCCGCAGAGCAGAGAGCCCGATGCGGGGCTCGATCCCACCACCCTGGGATCATGACCTGAGCCGAAGGCAGCAGCTTAAACCACTGAGCCACCCAGGTGCCCCTTGATCTAGACTTTTTATGTAAGTAGTTCAAATAAATCAGATTTTTATTGTTGAACTCTGCATACCTTCTAGAAAAAATTTAGTTTACTAATTGCATGTCACAGTAATGCCTACTGGTTGATCTAAGTCAGATTTTTGTTGTTGTTGTTTTGTTTTGTTCTTTTTAGGTCAGATGTTTTCAGTGAAGTTCACTTTTACCACTTTATAGACAAACATTAAATGAGCTATTGGAGCACAAGAACTTTCCAAATAAAAGAAAGAAACTTTACATTGATTTCCCATTTATGATCAAATTTAAATGGTCAGTGTATTTTTGTGGTCTAATATTGTGGTCTTGCACACTGCAGGATAATGGAAATCACTGTTTTATTTTTAAAATACCCTTTATTGTAGGGTGCCTGGGTGGCTCAGTTGGTTGAGCAACAGCCTTCGGCTTAGGTCATGATCCCAAAGTCCTGGGATGGAGTCCCACGTCAGGCTCCCTGCTCCATGGGGAGTCTGCTTCTCCTTCTGACCTTGTACCTTCTCATGCTCTCTCTCACTGTCTCTCTATGAAATAAATAAATAAAATCTTTTAAAAAAATATATTTTATTGTAAGTTGACCATTACTTCCTTCCACTTATGGAGGATCTCTACTTAATCATATATTTTTAAGTTACATCCTTCTCTGGTAGCCAAAAAATACTGTAGGAAATAATTTCAGTAATTATTTCATCTATCTTCTTTTTTGGTTGTAGTTGTTTCAGAAAAACCCAATGAGTAATTTCATTTAAAAAAAATGGAAAGAACATCAAGGAGGTGCAATACCTGTACTCTGCAAACTATAAAATATTGATGAAACAAATTTTGACAAAACACAAATGCAAAGATAGCCCATGTACATGTACTAGAAGAACAAATGTTGTTAAGATATTGAAACACCTCAAGCAATCTACAGATTGAATGCAATCCCTTTCAAGATACCAAAAGCATTTTTCATAGAAATAAAACAAATAATCCTAAAATTTGTATGGAACTACCAAATAGCCAAAGCAATCTCAAAAAAAAAAAAAAGAATAAACTGGATTTATCATAATCCCAGACTTCAAGATATACTACAAAGCTGTAGTAATCAAAATAGCATGATGCTGGCACAAAAAGAGATACATAGATCAATGGAACAGAACAGAAAACCCAGAAATAAACCCACAATGATATGAGCAGTTAATCTTTGACAAAGTTGGTAAGAATATGGTATAAGAAAGATAGTCTCTTCAACAAATGGTATTGGGAAAACTAGACAACCACATGCAAAACAATAAAACCGAGCCACTTTCTTACAACATATACAAAAATAAACTCAAAATGGATAAAAGACCCAAAAAAGACTTGAAACCATCAAAATCCTAGAGAAGAACACAGGCAGAAACGTCTCTGACATCAGCCATAGCAACATTTTTCTAGCTATATCTCCTAAGGCAAGAGAGATGAAAGCAAAAATAAACTATTGGGACCTCATCAAAATAAAAAGATTCTGAAGAGCTTTTAGCACAATAAAGACAACCTACTGAATGGGAGAGGATATTTGTAAAGGATATATCTGATAAAGAGTTAATATCCAAAATAAATAAATAATTTATATAACTCAACACAAATAATCCAATTAAAACATAAGCAGAAGACATGAACAGACACTTCTTCAAAGAAAACATACAGGTAGTCAACAGTGCTCAACATTAATCATCATCAGGGAAATGCAAATCAAAACCACAATGAGATATCATCTCATACCTGTCAGAATGGCTAAAACAGAAAACTCAAGAAACAACAAGAGTTGGTGAGGATGTGAGGAATAAGAACCCTCATGCACTATTGCTGGGAAGGCAAACTAGTGCAGCCAGTTTGTGGAAATACTGTGGAAGTTCCTCAAAAAACTAAAAAGAGAGTTACCCTATGATCCAGTAATCCCACTACTGTGTATTTACCCAAAGAATATGAAAACATTAATTGAAAAAGTTATGCATCCCTATTTACAACAGTCAAATTGTGGAATCAGTACAAGTGTCCATCAATAGATGAATGGATAAAGAAGATGTGATATATATATAATAGAATACTAGTCAGCCATAAAGAATGAAATCATGCCATTTGCAACAACATGGATTGAGCTAGAGGATATTACACTAAGTGAAATAAGTCAGTCAGAAAAAGACAAATACCATATGATTTCATTTATTTGTGGAATTTTAGAAACAAACCAAATGAACAAAGAAAAAGAGAGAGAGAGAAACAGAAAAACAGTCTCTTAACTAGAGAAAACAAAGTGATGGTTACTGGAGAGGAGGTGGGTAGGGGGATGGGTGAAATAGGTAGAGGGGATTAAGAGTTCACCTATTATCATGATCACTGAATAATGTATGGAATTGTTGAATATAGTGTATGCCTGAAACTAATATAACACTGTATGTTAATTATACTAGAATTCTAAAAATGGAAACATACTTAATTATGTTATTCACAGGAGAAGAGATGGAAGTATAAATTTTCAAACATTATATGGTTGGTAGTATAAAGGAGACACAGAGCTCCTCCATTCCCTAGAATTGTTTTCTCACAGTCATTAGTGAGCAAGCACTGTAGCCAAACCAAATGAATCACAGATATTTTCCATGAAGTTCCTGGTGCAAGGTGGTATTATTTCAGATGCCCTGTAAATGCCTCCTGAGAAAGTAATAATCGTCCTAAAGACAAGGCAAGGATAATGGAAAATATGTTCCCCATCTATGCACCTCTTTATTCTAAGAGATTCTGATCAACCACACCCAGATGTACACAATACTTATTCAACATGGTTGTGACATGAAGGTGGAGGCTGGGAATCATGTCCAATGAACTAAGGTATTGCTATTGCAGTTGATTTTTAAAATACATATTTCAACACTTAAGACTTTAGATAATATTTTATTCTGCTAGATACGTGTTCACCTACTTCACAAGCAATTATTAAGTACATTTTCAGTAGAGAGAGAAAGATCAGAATTTAGTATGGAAAAGACTATCCAAACAAATTACCACCATAATTCAATAAAATCCATATATTAACTCTATGGGAATGTAGAAAAAAGTATTTAAATTTCAAAGAAATTATTGCATTTGAGCCCTGTTTTTAAAACTACATAAAAGTCCCTGGACACAAAAGGGAATGGCAAAGGAGGAGACAAAGGAAGACAGAGAAAGAATTTATGGAAGCACAGATAAAAGAAGAAAATACAATAGCAGCTTCCTGCAAGAAGTTTGTTGTTGACGGGAGCATGTCTTCACTGTATCCACAAATTTAGAAAAAAGAGAGCAGAATGGATATACTTACCTAGTTTCTTTTTCTGAGATATTATGGAAACCACTCCTGAGAAGAAACAAGCAAAACTAGGAAAGTTAGAAATGGTGTTAATGTTCTTTTGGAAGTAAAGGCTCCAGAGCAATTCACTAAATGTAAAAGTGACCCAAAACCTCTAGTATGAGACACCTGCCATAAAAAGAGATGAACTCTGTTACATGGAATTAACACTCCTTTAGGAGAAAGAGCAGAGCCTGAATATTCTAAGATTGCTGAGTTCTCTCCCTTCCTTGTCATTCCCTCAAATGACAGAAAGGTGGGTATGATGAAATTTCATCCCTTTCACTATACTTGGAGGGGAAAAAAAGAAATCATTGCTGTCAAGTTATTCTGGGAAGAAGATCAAATCACTTGTACCTTATCAGAGTAAAGAGACTATCTAGTCAGAGCACCAAGCTTGAGAAAGATTTAAACAAAAAAAATGGCATGGATACTATGCAAACTTATCACAGCAAGGAATATGCATGTAAAAGCCAAAGAAAGAAACCAAGACATAAGAAGAGCATAATTCAAATAATTTTTAAAAAATAGTACAACTAATTGTTTCACACTACTAAACAAAAATATCAATGAAAAAGGAAAGAACCCAAAGACTAGTTGATAAAATAGAATGAAAAGAAATAGATTTGAAAAAAGTAACAGGACAGACACTGCTGAAAATCTTATTAGCTTAACATAGAAAAGGCATAAGATAATCACAGTGACTTTTTTGTTTGTGTTTTGGAGAGAGAGAGGGGTGGGGATGGAACAGAGGGAGAGAGAGACAGAGAGAAAGAGAGAAAATCTTAAGCAGGCTCCATGCCCAGTGCATGGTTGATACAGGGCTCAATCTTACAACCCTGAGATCATGACCTGAGCCAAAATCAAGAGTCAGATGCTTACCCAACCAAGCCACTCGGGCATCCCATCACAGTGACTTCTAAGAGGGACAAAAAAAAAAAAGGGATAATATTATGAGGCAAAAACTAATAGAAACAGAATATAAAAATGATACATACAAGGATATTGTGTTGGAATTGAACTTAGCGAAGGAAGCAGAAGATGCATCCAAAGGTATAATATAAGAAAATTTCCTAGAAAAGGAGAAACAACTGAGTATGAGTATACAATCAAAAAGAACACACCGTGTTCCAGGAAACTTTAAAACAAAACATTCAACTCTAAAACAAATTTAGTGAAATGTTTGAACTTTAGCAGAAAAATCCACTCACCATCAGGCAAACAAAAGGAGGAGGGTGTTGGATCATCTTCACAGGGATAAGATGTCAGGTTGCTGCTGGAACATTAAATGCCAGAATTTAAGGAAACAAGTTCAGTATACAAGTTGTGTATACAAGTTCAGTAAGAAAGTGTAACACAAAAATATGTATTATAAAATTTTATAAGTAAATATAAAAACATAACACAAATAATGCAGTAGTCATGAGCATGTCTTTAAAATTTTGCCAGTTAAATCTAGCCAGTTAGGAAATGAATAGACCTTCAGAAAAAGGAAACTGTAACAGAGAGACTGCTGGTAAGACTGAATCAACTTAAATATAAAACAAATATTAGACATATATATATAACAAATACTAGACAACTGTGGGGATTATAGTCATTATATCTGTTCAATTCAAAAACAGCAATATAAATTACAAAACTCAGAAGAGAGGAGAAGGAGTAAAAACTATTAGAGCATTAATTGCTTCATCTTTCAAAGTGGGAAATTAAAGCATAAAGGTTTTTTTTTAATGATTCCAACCTCCTAATGTTTTGAAAATTCTTTTTTCCAGTCTTAAGAAAGAGATAATTTAAGAAATAAAATACCAGTGCACCTGGGTGGCTCAGTAAGTTAAGCAGAAGCCTTTGGCTAAGGTCATGATCCCAGGGTCCTGGATTGAGTCCAGCATCCAGCCACTTGCTCAGTGGGGAGCCTGCTTCTCCTCTGCCTGCTGTTCCCCCTGCTTTTGCTTGCTCTTTGTCTCTCTTACACACTCTCTCTGTGTCAAATAAATAAATAAATTCTTTTTTTAAAAAAAGAAATAAAATACCTATGCTAAAGAAATATTTGCTTGACTGTTAAGATTAATTTTACTCGGGGAGGAGTCAAGATGGCGGAGAAGTAGCAGGCTGAGATGACATCAGGCAGCAGGAGATCAGATAAATAGCCTATCAAACCATTCCGAACACCTACGAATCCAACAGGAGATCGAAGAGAAGAAAAACAACAATTCTAGAAACAGAAAATTGACCACTTTCTAAAAGGTAGGACCAGGGGAGAAGTGAATCCAATGTGACGGAAAGATAGACCCCAGGGGGAGGGGCCGGCACCCGGCAAGCGGCGGAACAATGGAGCACAAAATCAGGACTTTTAAAAGTCTGCTCCAGGGAGGGACATCACTCCAGAAGCTAAACTGGGGTGACAGCATGGACTCAGGTCCCACAGGGTCACAGAAAGATCAGGGGTGTCTGAGTGTTGCAGAGCTCACAGATATTAGAGCAGGAAAGCCGGCTGCAGAGACAGAGCCGAGGTTTCCTAGAGCCATGGTCTGTGACACAGGCCGGTGCTCTGTGCGAGGGGTCCCCACAAGATCCGGGGAGACTCCGAACCGGGAGAGCTCAGGGATCTACGGGGTTTGGAGACTCCAGGTGGGACTCTGCCAGAGACAGAGATGCTTGGTCACAGGCTGAGTGAGCTCGGAGCGCTCCCAGAAGCCAGTGAGACAGGACTGATTATGCACGATTTTCTCCAAGCGTGGCCAGAGGCTGGGGAGAAGGGAGTGATTAAACACTTTTCTCTGAAGGCGCACTGAAGACTGGGGCCCCGAGCTCTCAGCTCCTCGGAACCAGAGATTGGGAAGCCGCCATTTTCATTCCCATCCTCCAGAACTCTACAAAAAGCATTCAGGGAACAAAAGCTCCAGAAAGCGAACCTGAGAGGATTAATTAGCCCGGCCCCTGGTAAGGGCGGTGCAATTCTGCCTGGGGCAGAGACACTTGAAAATCACTACAACAGACCCCTCCCCCAGAAGATCAACAAGAAATCCAGCCAAGACCAAGTTCACTTAACAAGGAGAACAGCGGATTCTAATCTGGACAAAATGACAAGGTGGAAAAACTCACCACAAAAAAAAGAACAGGAAGCAATACCGAAGGCAAGGGACCTAATCAATACAGACATTGGTAATATGTCAGATATGGAATTCAGGACAACGATTCTCAAGGTTCTAGCCGGGCTCGAAAAAGGCATGGAAGATATTAGAGAAACCCTGTCCAGAGAAATAAAAGCCCTTTCTGGAGAAATAAAAGAACTAAAATCTAATCAAGTTGAAATAAAAAAAGCTATTAATGAGGTGCAATCAAAAATGGAGGTTCTTACTGGTGGGATAAATGAGGCAGAAGAGAGAATTAGTGATATAGAAGACCAAATGATGGAGAATAACGAAGATGAGCAAGAGACAAACAACTACTGTACACGAGGGGAGAATTCGAGAGATAAGTGATACCATAAGACGAAACAACATTAGAATAATTGGGATTCCAGAAGAAGAAAGAGAAATAGGAGCAGAAGGTATACTGGAGAGGATTATTGTAGAGAATTTCCCTAATATAGCAAGGGGAAAAAGCATCAAAATCCAGGAGGTGCAGAGAACACTCCTCAAAATCAATAGGAATTGGTCCACACCCTGCCATCTAATAGTAAAATTTACAAGTCTTAGCGACAAAGAGAAAATCCTGAAAGCAGCACGGGACAAGAAGTCTGTAACATACAGTGGTAAAAATATTAGATTGGCAGCAGACTTATCCACAGAGACCTGCCAGGCCAGAAAGAACCGGCATGATATATTCAGAGCACTAAATGAGAAAAACATGCAGCCAAGAATACTTTATCCAACTAGGTTATCATTGAAAATAGAAGGAGAGATTAAAAGCTTCCAAAACAAACAAAAAATGAAAGAATTTTTAAACACCAAACCAGTTCTACAGGAAATATTGAAAGGGGTCCTCTAAGCAAAGAGAGACCCTGAAAGTATTAGATCAGAAAGGAACCGAGACAATATACAGTAGCAATCACCTTACAGGCAATACAATGGCACTAAATTCATATCTCTCAATAGTTACCCTGAACGTAAATGGGCTAAATGCCCCAATCAAAAGACACAGGGTTTCAGAATGGATAAAAAAACAAACCCATCAATATGCTGCCTACAAGAAACTCATTTTAGACCTGAAGACACCCCCAGATTGAAAGTGAGGGGGTGGAAAACAATTTACCATGCTAATGGACATCAGAAGAAAGCTGGGGTGGCAATCCTTATATCATATCAATTAGATTTTAAGCCAAAGACTATAATAAGAGACGAGGAAGGACACTATATCATACTCAAAGGGTCTGTCCAACAAGAAGATCTAACAATTTTAAATATCTATGCCCCTAACATGGGAGCAGCCAACTATATTAACCAATTAATAACAAAATCAAAGAAACACATTGACAAGAATACAATAATAGTTGGAGACTTTAACACACCCCTCACTGAAATGG